>VDFB02086705.1:230409-265780 GCA_007258455.2 Sequoia sempervirens | reverse complement strand
ATCATTTGAAAGCATAACAATAGATGATGTCTCGCAGTTATAATCATAAAGTAAATCCACATACCTTTTAGGTAGGTGATCTAGTTTTGAAAGAAAATCCACAAAATCAGCAAGATAGAGAAAAGAAAGGAAAGTTTGAACCAAATTGGCTAGGTCCTTATGTGGTTATCGCAGTCTACGATTCAGGAGCCTACAAACTATCAACGCCAGAAGGGGGCTTGTTTGAAGAACCCATCAACAACATGCACCTGAAGAAATATTATGTTTAAGTCAGCTATCATCATCCATAAATTTCCTACAAAAATGCAAAAAATAGAAGAAAAAGGCCTGAAGAAATACAAAAACAGCAGATAAATGTCCTAAAAAAATACAAAAACAGTAGAAAAAGCCCTGAAGAAATACAAAAACAACAGATAAATGTCCTGCAAAAATACAAAAACAGTAGAAAAAGTCCTGAAAAAATACAAAAACAGTAGATAAATGTCTTAAAAAATACAAAAACAGCAGAAAAATTCCTGAAGAAATGGTTACCTTGGTGAAAACCTAGCAAACAGGCATCTCGGTAGCGAGAAAAAAATAAAAATAAAAAATCGTCATAGGGTGAAAACCTGGCAATAGGCGATCTATTAACAAGAAAAATGCAATAAAAACAAAAAGTGAAAATCTGGCAAACAAACGCTATTTGTAGCTCTCCATCTATTAGTTCATGTTCTGCACTTGGCTTCTCAGCCTTCATTTCATACATCTTTTCATCATCTCAGGGCCATACCAGCATCATGTTATCACCATTTTCCTAGAATGATAACATCTTACCATGGTTTGATCATTATATATATCCATTTTGGCAAGTTGTGTCAATACTGGGGGCAAACGTTGACATACTGGGGGCAATTGACTTTTAGGTTTTACCGAAATAGCTAGACAATGACATCAAATCCAATCTTGCAAACAAACAATCAAATCTTATGAACAGTTATCCAATCATTGATCCATAGCACAACAGTTTTCAGCTAAGTACCATATCATGACTCATATCTGGATGATCTATAATCTGAATAATGTTTGGAATGACAGTACTTCATTTTGCACAATGGTTGTTTTCTTTTCGATATCATCTATCTGGAGTGCACTCGAGGATGTACTAAACTAGAGTGGCGAGGAAAGAGAATGATTTTTCTTTGTTTGTTGTCTTAAGATTAGCTATTAAGCTAGTGCAAATATGTCGCGAAACATGATTTACAAAGCAATATCATTGAGGACAGTTCCACATTTGCACCAGAAAGTGGTTAACCTTTGTCTCTTCATGCAAGAAATGCTCAGGTCCTCTCAGTTCAATTATACCTCAATGCTTATGTTTACTTGCTATATCAAAAATCATGGAAGTTGTACTCAGGTCATCATTGGTGCTAATTTACCCTCTGATGCTTGTATATACTTCCAACATTTTTAACGCTCTATGATGATTCAAGAAAGATAACAAAAGGCTCAACAAATGGTTCGTTTCATTTAGTTGCATTTCATTTTAGATCAGTGTATATATATCTACATACTGGATTTGCATCAGAGTTTTTGAAAGGGCTAACAAGAACATCAACGGTTGCCATGTCTCTTTGGACTATTTGTGGAGGACATTCAAATATTTGTTTCATCATCACCTTTCATCTTCATTATCATCTCATCCTCATTATCATTTCAGCTAGGTCCTATCATCTATCATTTTCCATTCATTTGCATATCATTTGGGATCCTGTATCATTTCATATCATTCATTTCATTTTCATATCATCATTTCATTATCATTATCATTTCATATCATTTCAATTCTTCATCATTTCATTATCATTTCATTATCATTTCATTTCATTATCCTTTATCATTTCATATCCTTCATTTCATTTTCATATCATCATTTCATTATCATTATCATTTCATATCATTTCAATTCTTCATCATTTCATTATCATTTCATCTCATTATCAGGTCATTTCATTATCCTCTATCATTTCATTTATCATATCACTTTCATTTTCATAGTATCATTTCACTATCATTATCATCATTCAAATTCTTCTCATCTCATTATCATTCATTTCATTATCATTTCATTATCCTTTATCATTTCATATCATTCATTTCATTTTCATATTATCATTTCATTATCCTTTATCATTTCATATCATTCATTTCATTTTCATATTATCATTTCATTATCATTATCATTTCCTATCATTCAAATTTTTCATCATGTCATTATTATATCACTTTCATTTTCATATTGTCATTTCATTTATCATCTCATTATCGTTCAGTTCATTATCATTTCATTATCATATCATTTATCATCTCATTATCATTTCAATTCATTATCATTTCATCTCATTATCATTTCATTTCATTTCATTATCACTTATCATTTCATTTATTATCTTATTATTATTTCATTTATCATCTCATTATCATTTCATTATCATCTATCATTTCATTTCATTATTGTTTATCATTTTATTTTATCATCTATCATTTCATTTCATTATCGTTTATCATTTTATTTTATCATCTATCATTTCATTTCATCATCGTTACAAATCATTACATTTCAAAACATATCATTTATCATCTTATCATACATCTCATTATTATTAATCACTTCACTACATATCATTAGTCATATCATTTATCATTGGTCACATTACATTCACATCATACCTTTGATCATCATCTCATTTTTTCATATCAAATTCATATTACGAATTTATGATGCATATCATAAACACAACATTCATTTTCCATCATATTATCATTAGTTACTTGCATTCAAAAATCCAAAAACAAACATTCCATACATACATTTTCATATCATTTTCCAAACAACATTTTTCATAAAACATATCAAATATCCCATGGCATATTTTCATAATCGCATCATAAGTCATCCACCTACATGACATCATTAGTACGCATCATCAATAATTTTTCATCATCATCATAAACACATCATATCAAATCATCCTGCATATCATGTTAGTCATCAAATCATTCAAATGCATACCAAAATCCATAACATATAGAAATAAATGCATATCACATAATCATCTCATAAATGCACATCACATCATCAAAAATCATCACCGCTGCATATCATCATTCATAAAAAATAATACAAATGTCCAATTTCCAATGAAGCTAAAAATTCCAAAGAGAGATACATGAGATATGACCAAAATAACGTACATGCTCCAAAAATAATATACATTGATATGTGTGAATGAATCAATAACGATACATCAAAAATATCACATGAGCCTCATAACTCTAACTACTAGAGCCCCCTAATGGAGTTGGCCTCTGTGGTGGAAGTCCACTGCCTCCTGCACCTCCTACCCCAAGATCTTTGTGTGGTCCCGACACACCTCGACTATGAAAAGGTCAATCAAAATATCTCTATCTATCAATGCCTCACATCATGCAATCACAACCCATATCTATTTATCAAGTGACCCATATCAGTGAACCATATCAAGTGACCCATATCAGTGACCTATATCAAGTGACCCATATCAGTAAACCATATCAAGTGACCCATATCAGTGAACCATATCAAGTGACCCATATCAGTGACCCATATCAAGTGACCCATATCAGTGAACCATATCAAATGACCCATATCAGTGAACCATATCAAGTGACCCATATCAGTGACCCATATCAGTGAACCATATCAAGTGATCCATATCAAGTGCTCTGTCTAAGTGACTCATATCATGAACTCAATGCTAAATCGATCTATCTGAATATCAAATCAAGCTACTCTATCATCATATTACTATTTGTTTTCTTTTTCAGGAAAGCAAATTTATCAACGATCAAATCCTTTTCTTATTTGTACTTCAGTCACGGATACAAATATGTTTGAAAAACCATCATCTACTATTTGGTTTCTATCATAGAAAGCAAATTTATCAGACATTTACTCTCTTTTTTTCATTCATATGAAGCAAAGTTATCAAACAATCAATCAATCTACTCTTTGTTTTTCATTCATATGAAGCAAAGTTATCAGACAATCAGTCAATCAATCTACTCGTTGTTTTTCATTTTTGGGAAACAAAGTTATCAGTCATCTACTCTTTGTTTTCTATTCAGAGAAGCAAAGTTATCAGTTACTCATCAGATTTTCTATCATTTCTATCCATATCAACATGATGGAAAACTAATTTCTCTATCTATTGACCAAGGAAGCAATGTATACACCATCATTTTTTCATCACAATCGCATTCTGCTAAGATTTCCTTGGATGCCCTAATCTGCGCCTCTGATGCGCTGAAACTCATAAGTGCTACAGTTTACCTCAAAAGCGCTAAAACTCTGTATGCACATTTTTGCACCCGAAAAGCGCTAAAGTTTTCCCTATAAGCGCTAAAACCCTATATGCGCTAAGATACCCTGGGGATGCGCTACTTCATACCCTAGATGCGCTAATACACCTATGTTGCAGCCAATCCCTAAATGAATGACTTTGTGCCCTAGATGCGCTAAATTTTTCTAGTCGGGCTTCACTCCTATAAGTGTTAATGTACACTTTGTATGCGCTACAAAACCTAAAATTTACCCTGCACCTATATGCGCTAAAGAACATCCTAGATGCGCTATGGAAATTTTCTCGAATGTGCTAAAACAAATAGTCGTATGCGCTAAAACAGAATTTTTAAACCTAAATCCGCACGAAAAAGCTTTAAATTTTGATCAAAATCAAATAATTTCGATTCATAAAGGGTTGAATCGACTCACCGGTGGTCCATACGCAGCTGGTCTCTGGAATAGGCGGGCCTGCTCGAATCTATGCATGTGAAATGGAATCGGCATCTCACTAAGTCACTGTTAGAGCATAAAAATCACTATAAAAGAGTGAAAATGACTTCCACTTTCACCCCTTTTACCTTATATGGGTCAATTAAGGTGGGTTTTGGTGGCATTTTATTTTCTTTTCACTTTATATTTTTCACGAGGGGCATCTTTTACACCAAATATTAGGAGCTAAATCATTGAATCACCATCAGGCTTTCATCATCCAATTTACCATGATTTACCTCCCGAGGGGGCATCATCAACATCAACATCAAAAACATATCAGGGGCAAAAAAATTATTTTCTTCGAAGCAATGTGTTTCACACATCACTTCAAAGAGGGGCAAAATGTATGTGCATAAAATTGGTCATGTCTAATTAATCCTGACATTTAATTAAATATTTATTATTTAATTATTTTCTCTAAAAGTCTTCTACATGTAATTAAATTTAATTAATTTAATTATATTGTTGATTCATTTTATTCTCCCACCATAATTGAATAAATTTATTTTATTTAATTATTTCACATGTCTACTTGATTAATTAAATAAATACAATTTATTTATTTAAATTAATTATCATCTTTTGAATTTAATTAAAATCTTTTTAATTAAATTTAAATATTCCTTTTCTTCTATTTTAAACTTTCTTCTAATTAATTAAATATTTTATTTAATTAATTTCATAACACATATCATTTCTTCAAATTTAATTAAATATTTTTATTTAATTAAAGATCTTCTGCTTTCTTCAAATCATAATTAGATATTTCATTTAATTATGAAATCTTTTGATTTCCTCAAAATCTTAATTAAATATTTATTTAATTAAAAAAATCTACATGCACTCCATAAATAAATAATTGAATTGATAATTCATTATTTATCTTCTCAATATCTTTCCATTATCTTCTAAAAAGATGATTTTTAATCATCTCATCTTATCTCTTCCATAAAAATGGAAAAATCTTGCTTTATTCATTTTCTTCTATTTTTCTCTCCAGTCTCATCCCTATTCGACCGTTCGATCTGTCAAGAATTATCACAGCCGTTGATCAATCAGCCAATCAAAATCCTCAAAAAACTCTATAAATACATGTGCGAATCCAAGCATTGGTTACACACATACACTTAGAGATATACGCAGACACACACAAGCAATTACGCTCACGCATTAGCATCTTTAGCATATCTTAGCAATAATCATATCTTGTCTTAGCAATAATCTTGCATCTTAGTATAGTATGCATTTTAATTTAAATCTCATTCTCTAGTAGTCCATTTCGTTGAGCTTGGCATACAAAATCTGAGAGCAACTCGAATCAACAAAACGTTGGAGATAGAGAGCAATAGAACGACTTCGAAGAAGCTACCATAAAGAGTTTGTTTATTTTTCTTTCAGTTTCTTTGATATAAGGTTTTATTGTATGTGTTTTGAATCTTTATAACGCACATATTTTCATAAACACTTTTAGAAATAAATTTTGCAACTTAGTTTATGTGGATTGACAACAATGATGACAACTTGAGCAACAATGTAAAATTGCTCATGCAAAATCCTATATTTTGGTATAAAAATGGATCTTATGCACCAGGGTATGAGAAATAAGGTGATAATGTATCCTTTGCATGGACTTGAGTCTCAATTAATAGTTTTTCCTAGTATATCCAAGTATGAGAGAACCTTGGTGGGTCATATGAGGGGAGAAAAATTAAGTTATGATAAATTCATTGCAAACAAGGAATTGGCATGACATTTTGGGTCTATGCAAAGAACAACCATCATTCGAAAAGGAAACCCTATACACACAAGGTTGAAATTAGCCTTGGTGGGTCATGTAAAGAATAACCAACAAGCATAAGGATGAATCCTTGCACACAAACCTATTGTTATCTTTGGTGGGTCATACAAAGATAAAACCAAAAAATAAAGAATATAGAAATAAAAAACCATGCCCCAATATAAACCAATCAAAACACACAAAGATAGAAGAAGATAAAGGTGTGCTTGAGTAGGCTTACTATGTTTCAAAAGATAAATCAAAACAAAATACCAACTAACAAACAATATATGTATCCAACATGTATCTTTCTAAATTAGGATGGGTGATATGAAATTGTATTATTCCTCATATGAGAAGGATACATCCCTAAAATGCAAAGTTCTGATGAAGATAGTAGGCCCGATAGTTATGGGAATTATATGTTGTTTCAAAGTGGGACCTAAGTGTGATATTGTATGTTGCACTATGTTCAATGTGTGGTTTATTAGCTTGTCATACAACTTGTGTTATGCTCAAATTCTAGTCTAAAAAATTTCAGTGTGATAGGAAAAGATTAGTGTAATGGAAAAGATCAGTGTAATCAAATGTGTAGTGTATGACGCTTATTTTTTAAGGCTTGTCCAACTTTTTTTAGGTATGTAATAGCATTCATTATTAAAGCTAGATTTAGGCACTTTCCCCTAGTATAAAATAAGTAATATGGTAGGTTAGTGGAAAAATGGGTGGAATATTTGGGGTATGGATGTAGGTGTATGATTTAAAATCATTTAATTTCATCCTAGTATCTTCTAGAAATGTGCCCCTATAGAGATGTGATGATACTTTGGTGTTCTTAAAAAAATTATGGTCATGGGTGTACGATGGCATCATTGGATAGGATGGACTATGGAATTATCTAACATATAACCAATTCATGATAAGGACATATGAAGGTTGATTTTTGTAATGGAGAGAAATGGTCCCTTCACTCCAATGTTTAAAAAATCTTGGATTGATACTCACAATTTGAACAACATACTCTGATTAATACTCACTTTGTATAAGATAAATTCATATCATAATAATCTATAAACTTAAAATTCAAGGGTCATGGTATGGGGTGGTGTGTGGGTGGGAATGCCATAGGACATGGGTATGATAGAACTATGACCTCCTCATATTGATTTTTGAAGAATTCTATGATGAATAATTATAGTTTGGATAACATACATATATGTGGCATACTCATAGTTCCTTGCTTAGAGAGAATACTTTGATTAAAATCACTTTAGTAAGTTTCATGAGCCTAAAATACCTATGATTTGAGGGGATAATTATTTAAATTTTTGAAGAGTGTAGATGGATGGGATGGATATGACCACAAGAGATGGAGAATGATTAATGGGTAGGTGGGTGTTCAGAAAGCATGTGAATGGTGTGGATGATATCCTAATAGATGGTGGAATTTGGCTACTACACATGGTGCTTGCAATCAAGTATTGAACATGGTATCTATCTAAGGCACCACTAAAGTGGTTTTCACCATTGAACAAATTATTTCTCTTTATTGGTTTTTTGGAATTTTATATTTATTTTTTAATTTTGTATTATTGACTCTTGGGACATTCCTTGGATTAGGCATGAAATTTCTCAAGGTGAATGATTTTCATGGGATCTTCCAATGGTTGGCCTTCTAGTGTAGCAAGTTGATATGCATCTAATTGATATTTGGAAATGATGATGACCCTAACCAATTAGGTTGAAACTTGCATTTATTTTCTCTATCTTTTAGATTCCTTTGATTCTATTTAAGGACTAAGTCACCAATCCTAACATAACAAGTTTTGATCATTTTATTATAGTTGTGATTGATTCTATTCTTATAATATTGAAAATGATTCAATGCATTGAGATGAATTCCATCTAATAGTTCTAGCTCATGTAATATGCAACTCAATACTCCTCCTAATCAATGGGATGTTGCAAAGACATTTTTATTGGTGAGAGTTCAAAATAATTGGTAAAATGGCTTTGGATTTAAAGACTAAGGAGTATGGTGTTACACTAGTGGGTGTGTGGATAGTAGTGTAGTAACCCCATAGAGCAATATTTAGTTTGAGGTGTCAACTATGGCTAGTTTCATTGACTATATTTTTAATGATTTTGAGTAGGCTTTTATTTGACACCTTAGTTTGGCCATTACTTTGGGGTAATATGGAGTGGAAAAATGGTGTTGGATATGAATTTTTGGAAAATTTAATGAATTTATTAGTTTTTTAAGGGTTTTCCATTATCCATGATAATAGCAATAGGGATGTCGTATCAACATATGATGTAGTGGAGGATGAACTTAGAATTTTTTTTATTAATGATGTAGTTGAGGGGAATGGCTTCAATTCACTTTGTGAAATAATCATTGGTGGTAATAATTAACTTTTGACCTTTGAATGAGGAGGGGTATATTTTTCCAATGAGCTTGATGTCTTGTGCTATGAAAAAAACCATGAAGTAATAATCAATTGCAACTATTTTGATGTTGCATGGATAAAATCTCAATTTTTTTGGAATTGTAGACATTTCTTAAAAAATTGAATGCTATCTTGTTCCATTATGGGCTTGTAATAACCTATTTAAAGTAAAATTTTAGATATGATATGACCATTGGTATGTGCATTTAATATACCTTCATACACCCCTCTTAAATAAATTTGAGTCTTTTCTTTCTTAATTAACCTTAGGAGAGTACCATCAAAAATCCTTCAATAAAGGGTATTTCCTATGATAGTGGAATGAGATGAATAGTGGAAGGATGGCATGGAAGTGTGTGTAAATATCATGGTGTGATAGTGAATTGGGACCAAGAATGTCTTCAAAAATCTCAATTTATAGGACTTCATACATGGGTATCAATAGTTGTTTGACCAAGAACTCACACAACTCACTATTATATGGCATGTTCAATAGTGACCATATAGTAGCTATGACATATGCTACTTTTTATCAAAAAAAGTACCTACTCAAACCAAATCTGTAAAAACTATTGTTTGAATCTATCTATGCCATCCTCTTGTAAGGGGAAGCATTGCCATCTTTTGTTTGATATTCATCATAATTTGGAGATCACATAAACATGTACCTCTATAATTTTTTGTATGGATGGCCATCTTGAGTCTTGTGATGAGAGGTTTTTATTCAAATATATTATTTTTGCATGGGAAATCTAGCATGTATGCTTTTGTAATACATTCACCTTGTGGTGTGATAAATAGGATACCTTCTCAAGAGCCATGTTCAGTATGGGATCCATCAAAGTATAGTTTACAACATAGATATGCTCAATGATGGATAATTTAGATTCATCTAGAAATTCTATAATGACCAAGTTATCATATAATAAAGGTACTTTAGCTAATTGATTAGCCTTTACTTTTCCTTTTATTAATTTTCTATCTACATACTCAATATCAAATTTCCTTAGGATCATCACCCATTTAGCTATACAACCTATGAGATTAGCTTTAAAAAATAAATATTAAGTGGGTAGGGAGAGAAAGAGAAAAGGAAGGAGAGGGTAGAGAGTGGGAGAGAGAGAGAGAGGGAATGAGAGAGAGGGTAGAGAGTGGGAGAGAGCGAAGGTGAGGGAGAGATAAGGATATATTTTTTCCTTCACAAGAATTTGAGTGTGGTATAATGCACTTGCATTATTGAAACCTAAGACAAACAATAATGATAGTGTGTTATAATGTGAGCAAATTATAGTGCACTTGTGCTATTGTCTATCTTGTTAATTTCCAACCCTTAAGGGTTGGATTGATATTTCAATTCCCAAAGATGTGTTTTTTCAAATTTAAAAAAATAACACAATCTGGAGTGTGCTCTCTATCAAGTGCGCACATGTTTCAATGTCAAGTCAAAAAATGACATAGTAATGTTGAGTTCTCTCTTAACTTTCTAACCATGTAATTTTTTCATGTTTCAAATATTTTAAGGTTTTTATCTTTAATTTATTTTGCTAGTGTCTTAATTTTTTGTCAAAAACCTACATATGCTATTTTTGGCTTCATTTTGTAGTCGCTCATTAAAATTTCAAATAAATTACATTTTAAGAAACTAGACTCTATTCTATGCATAGTCAAAAAATTAAATTTTTATTTTTGATCAGTCTCCTATAAAATTTTGGGGGAGCACACTGAATATTTTTCTTTTCAGAATATTTCAACTTTGAAAATTAGTATAAAATCATATATTCATTAAAAGAATTAGCACAAAAATCAAGCATAAACTACATGGTTTTAGCTAATTTCTCATTGAAGATATTTTTTAAATAAGTTTAGAAAAGTTAACATTTTAGGGTTAGCACTCCAGACACTATGTTATAAGAAACATGAGCACTTTGTGTGCTCCCCCTTTTTGAACCCCTCAATCTCCACCATTTTAAAAAAAAATAGTAACTTTAGAAATTAGACTCAAATCAATACAACTTGTGTTCTTGTTGCATCTCCAAATTGTGGGCGTAAATAGCTTTAATTTCTCATCCAAGGTCAATATTTTCTTATTTCAGAAAAAAAAAAAAATGGCCACTTAAGACCTCTTTTTGGTCCCCCATTTCTATACAATTACCTAATAATTTATTACTACCATAGGATCTCACTTCTTGAATTAGGGTGGACTTCCATGTCCCTCTATGCAAGACTTCCCTGAATTTGATGGCACAAATCCTAAAAGTTGGTTGTAAAAGGATGGCTTATATTTTTTAGTACATCAAATTCCCAAGATTAAAAGCTATCTATTACATCTTTTCACTTAAAAAGGAAGTCATTTGGCAGTTTCAATGGTTGGATATGACTCACCTTTTTCTTACATGGATATAGTTTCATAAAGAATCCCTCATACACTTTGGCTCTAGATCCTATTAAGACTCCATAAATTCCCTCATTAAATTATGAAAAAAACTTACAGTATAGAATATCAAAGTGAGTTTGACAAACAAGAAAACCAAAGGTTTGTGGCCTAATGATTCATTTTTAATGTTCTTTCATTATTGGTCTTATAGAGGATCTTTTGGTGGAGGTTTTAATATTTAATTCAAGACTCTTGCATGTAGATGAAAAAAAATTAGCGTAGAAAAAAGTTGTTGGTTTCTTCTCCCTTTCAAACCCAAAAATGAGGCATTAGATTAGGGCACTAAACCCACCCTAATTCACTAGATTTACGAAGAATAGATGTTAGAGAGATTAAAAAATGAGATATTTTTTAATTGTGATAAAAAAGGGGGAAATGCCACAAATATTAAAAGCAACACTTATATATCATTGACTCTATAGTGATTCTTAGTGATTCAAAGGGATATTTTGATGTGGAAGAAGAGTTGGCTTGCCAAAAAAAACACTCCACTCCTAATTCTTATATTTATATTCATGCTTTAAAATGACCCTTTGCATTATCATTATCAAAACAAATGCCAAAGAATTATCAGAAATGATCCATTCAAGTACCCCAAATATGGTTACTAAATAATCATAAAAGTTTAAAACAACACTTTCATTGGCTTCTTTCAAAGCCACTGCTTCAATCCATCATGTGAAGTAATCGGTTGCAGTAAGTACCCACTTGTGACTTGCACTTGAAGGTGGGTTAATGGCACCTATAAAATCAATGCCCCATCTCATGAAGGGTTGTTCTACTTGAATGGGCTGCAATGGTAAAGCTGGAAGCCTCTCTTTGCCTGCAAAACTAGTAAATTTTACACACTTTTTGGCCCAAGCATGGGCATCCTTAAACAAGCTTGGCCAATAATAGCCAGCTCTCATTATTTTCCATGCAGTTGTTCTTGGGGAAAAATGACCCCCACCAGTTCCATCATGGAACTCATGAAGTATTTTATCAACTTGATGTTGATCAATGCATCTTAAGAGGACACCGTTAAGGTCCTTTCTGAAAAGAATGTTACCAACCAACACATAAGGAACATATTTCAATCTAAAATACCCCCGTTGGGCTTTATCTAAACCTGGTGGACACTCACCAGCTTGCAAAAAGTGATTCATATCTTGCACCCAACTTGCATTTATTGTTGATGCATCAGCTGCAAGATCATTATCAGCAACTAGAGCTGCCTTTGTTTCTGCATTTTCTTCATTTTTAGCCTTTGTAGCTAGCTGTTCACATAGCCCTTTACCCCTTACAAGCTTTGTTACCTTGATAACAATGTCATACTCCATGAATTTTTTAATCCATCCAACCCTCTTTTCATTTAGATCCATGTTTAACAAGAACTCCTTCATACTAGGATGAGAAACCATTAAATGCACTTTGTTGTTAGAAATCAGAGGTTTAAATTTCTTCAAGCTTTTGATGGAAGAAAGCACATGTTTCTCTAAAAGGTATATCTTTGTTCATACTCTTCTAAACATTGACTAAAACAAGCAATTGGTTGTTCTAGGCCAGCATCATTCTGTTGTACCAGCATTGTAGAAATAATATCAATGCTTCCAAAAGAATATAAAATGAAATCTTTTGAGAAGTTAGGGTTTACCAAAGTAGGAGTTGTTGATAAGGCCTCCTTTATGACTTCAAAACTGTGTGTGGCCTCTTTGGTCCAGCTGAAATTGGCATTCTTTTTCAACATGGCAGTTAGTGGCTTCAAAAGATTTGCAATATCAGGAATAAATCTTCTCACAAAGTTAATTCTGCCAAGAAAACTTTGCAGCCCTTTTTTCTGGTTGGGTAAAGGCATATCCAAAATTTAACTTACTCTTTCTAGATCAATGGTGATCCCCTGTTTTGAAACAATATGTCCTAAAATCTTGCCTTCATGGACAAAAAACATACATTTCTTGGGGTTGAGGGATATACCATACTCCCTACACCTCTCAAATACTTGCTTAAGATGTGCAAGGTGTTCATCAGCCTTCTTTGACAACATTGTTACATCATCAAGGTAAATGAGTGCAAGTTTGTGAATCAAACCATTAAATGCCATGTCCATTTCCCTCTAAAACGTGGTACTAGCATTGGACATTCCAAATTCCATCCTTCTATAAGCCATGGTGCCCCATTTTGTGGTGAAGTAAGTCTTGTAGTGATCTTCCTCCTTGACTAAGACTTGGTTATAACTTGAATAATCGTCAAGTAATGAAAATCTTTCTGAACTGGCTAAAATTTGTAGAATCTACTCTATTGAGGGTAGCAGATAATGATCCTTTAATGAGGCTCTATTGAGGTCTCTAAAATCAACACACAATCTAATCTCACAATTTTTCTTTCTAACCGGGACAAGGTTAGAGACCCATGAGGTATGTTTAATTGGAAAAATGATGTCTCCCTCAATCAATTTGGTCAATTCTTTGACCATAAGAGGCTCAAGTTTGGGGTTTGAAGGCCTCTGTTTCTTCCTAACAGGTTTTGAGCTTGGCTCAAGCTCTATGGTATGTTGGGAAATTTGGGGATCAAAACCCTTTAAATAAGAATATTCCCATGCAAATTCATCTTGAAACTCTCAATAAAGAGCAATGAAGGCTTGTCTATCTGCATGTGAATAGATTTTACCCACTTTAAGGAGCTTACCTTTGAAAATTTCAAGCTCCTCATAATGTTCTTTGACCTGCATGCTAGTCTTACTCTTTTTCAACTGGTCATCCATGCTGAAAATGGATTCCAAGGTGACTAGACCCTTGGGCAGTTTGTTAGTCTTCAATTGGATGACATGATCATCATATTGTTGCTTGATCTTCTCTTGGTTCACAACTGTAAATTCATCTTCTTGCAGCATAAAGCTCAAGACTTGTTCATCACTCTCAAAGACTTGCCAATGAACATTATTATCTGGAATAGAAGGTCTGATAAATATTTTAACATATGGTTGCAACTTTTATTTCCTAATTTCACTTGGAATATCAACTTGAGCACCTATTGCATCCAATCTATCAGCGTGCCTATTTTGATCCCTAGGAATAGAAACCAGATTGAAAGTGTCAAACTCTTCTATCATATCCCACACCCTGTGTTTGTAGGATTTTAAGAAATCATTCTTAGTAACATGTAGACCTCTCACCCGATTGACGATTAATTCATTGTCACCATAAACATGCAAGTATTCAATCCCTCTTTTTCGTGCCCATTCCAAGCCTTGAATCAGACCTTCGTATTCAGCAGTGTTGTTAGTACAAGAGAAAGCAAATCTGAAAGCAGAGTAGTATTTTTCACCTTGTGGGGACACAAGCATTTCACCCCCACCAGCACCGTTCTTACTTCAAGAACTGTCAAATAACATCTTCCACACTTCACCTTGTTGTTCTAACTACTCTTCCACCTTTTCGAGGTTTGGGATCACTGAATTAGATTCATGCAACACATAGACACCCAAACCTATTTCCTCAATGTTATCATTGGGGCTACCAATGATATTTTCTACTTCCCACTCATTTAAAAGTGGGTATGCTTTCTGCTTGCAGTTCTTGAGCAACAACAAGTTCATTATCATCAAAAACAACTCAATTAGCATTAACAACACTTGGGACATATGGTTCAATGTGATCTTTAGTAAGTAACTCAGATTTGATGACCGCTTTAGTCCCATATCTCATTTTGAATACCATTTGGGACCAATATGATGACAAATAACCTCCTATCTTGGCAGTGAAGTCTCTTGAAAAACATAAAGCAAAATGTGGTGGTAAGTCAATGACTAAAATGTCTTGGGAAAGGGAGAAATTGGGGCAGGCATGTAGGGTAAGGCTTAAACCTTTGATAACACCTACGGTATTAATGGTTGTCCCATCAAGTTGGACAACTCCTTTCTCAAGAGGCTAATATTTCAGTCCTAACATATCAGCAATTTGTTTGGGCATGATAGAACTACTTGCCCCTGAATCTACCATGCAATTATGAACTAACTTATCTCCTATTATCAAGGACACGTAAAATGGGGGTGGTTTGACATCATTACTTGGCTGTTTACTGTTGTCTTGAGGTGCATTTTTCAAGACAACCCTGACTTGACCTACTAGCACATCATTTGAAACACTTAAATCAGCTAAGGTAGATTGTAACAAGTCCTTTTGGCCAGGGATAGATAAGGAATCCAACATTGACATATTCACATTCATCTTTTTCATGGATTCAATAATGTTGAAGGGTGTGGCAATGTTTACCTTTTGATGGGTTCTTGCAATAGCAGGGTCTGTCTGCAAGTGGGCTAGTTGGGATTGGTTCCCAAGCTGTCCACCATCGATGCCTTGTGAATTTCTTTGCAAAATGTGTGTTACTTGAGGATTGGAAGGTCCAACAACCTCCTTGTCTTTATTTTCTACTTTTCCAATCTTGAAAGCTCTCTTTTTGGCTCGGGTGTTGGCTGCTATTGGAGAGCTATCATTGTTTACTCCACAAAACTCCTCTCCTTGCCAATTCAGGAGGGTTGTGTCACTTCCAAGGAGCTCCTAATGCTAGGATGATTCACCATTAGACATGTCTTGCACACTTGAAACATTTTGAACCATCAATGCTTGATTTATGACACCATTTAAACATGTAGTTTGATTATGGGCCTGGTTGAAAGGATAACACTGGTCACGCATATTCTACTGCAAGCTTGTTTTGAATAGGTACCATATCTCTGGCTGCACTAATTGGAACTAGATTGTATGGCTGAAAATGCATCAGATTTAGATTTTGTCTTGCACCTTGAAAGTTTCCTTGATATGGATGCTTCTTAGCTTGAAATGGCTAGTGTTGGCCTTGATTTTGAGGCTGCCAAGGTTTGAAACTTTGAAACTGCTATTTTTTAATACTCACAAGTTCGTTTCCAAAGGTCTGAACCAAATTATCAATCTTTTGTTGGCTACTTTTTATATCTTGTAACTCCTGAGATGGTCCTTGGACAGCGATTTCTTGGCTAACAACAGCTGGTAAAGGGGCTATTTAAGGTGTTGGAAAAGTTGTAGGAGGCTAAATATCAGGGAAAAAAGACATAAGAGGCCAAGGGGAAATTCTTCCAGCTTGTATGAGGCTATTTTCTGCCCTTACAGCTATATCATAAGCTATTGGTAAGGTATTTCCACCCATAGACTGTATTAAAACAACTTCACTATTTAAGGGCCTCAAAAAATAAAGAAATGTGTACTCAGCTAGAGGCCTTGTGGGCTCTAGAATTTTGTCCCATGTTCTTTGAAAACATAAATTGAAGTTCATCATTCGTTCATGAGGAGCCCTTTTAATGTGATTCAACTGCTTCACTAATGACAAGTTGTCATACTTGTCCTCAAATTGCTTGCATAATACCTCTCCTAACTCATCCCACGTTATGATGGAATTAATTGCTAAACTCCTAAACCATTGGAGTGTTTTACCTCTGAATGATACTGCTAGCAGCCTCAAAGCAACATTTTCTTGAGTTAGGTGATGTACCGAACACATATTTGAAATATCCTTAATGTGTTCAACTGGTGTGGTTTGATCTTCACCTAAAAAATATGGCACACTTTTAAGAGCAGCCATGGCAATGTCATCATTTTGAGCCAATTGAAGTGGGATGCCTCCATTAAAGGTGACAAAAACCTAATATCTTGGAACAACCATATTTGGCACCAAGTTTTGTTACCTTATAGGGCTGGAAACTTTCACTGCAATTGGAGTTGAAGCTATCTTTCTTGATGAAACAACAACTTTCTTTGTTGGACTTCCTCTCCTTTGGGGTGGCGAAAGTTGCAAATAATCAAATGGGACATAATTTCCCCTTGTCTAAATCTTTTTCATATGTTGCTACAACACTGGTCTACTATCAATTTTCACATTCAGAGTCGCTATATATGCTTATGTGACCTCCTAAAGGCTAGAAAATTGTTGGTTGCATATTAAAACCAGCAAACAAACATATTTTTCTAATCTAAAATGATTAGAAGTATCCCATCGGGCATGCCAAAACTATTAGTGATCCAAATTTGTACCCCTAATTCCAAGCTATAAATGAACTCAATAGGTTTGGATGTAACATGGGGCTACTTTTAGGTTGTGGGTGTCCTATTCAAAAGCAGACCTCCAGATTATGGGTTGGCTTCCCTTTTGATGCCACCTAACTACTGATTTCTAAGGTAAAGGGTAAGAAATGCATAAAACATGAACATTAACTGAAAACACCTAAGGTGATACACCAAAAACAAACTAAAACCTGATAACAACCTATCACATTCAAAACAATATCATAGAACTTTGTTTACACAACTCATTTTCATATGCATTTCAAACATATAATTTATAAGGAGGTTTCTGAACAGGGCTTTTAGAAGCAAAAACAGAGGTCTCACAACTAACAAAACTATTGAATAACACAACTTCTAACCTGTTAACATGCATTTTTTGCTAAATAGATGCCTAAACATGAGACAAGTTTGCAAGGAAAGATGAATTTCAAAAAACAAATTGATCAATCACTAACAACATACCATAAAACATGAAATGAGAAGGTAAAATGCTTTATTTTATTGATTCAAAGTTACTCACTGTACAACAAGTCCATCTAAGTTACAATACTGCTCTATGTTGAAAAATAACTCAAAAAATCAAAGCTATCACTCTACTGGAAAGAAAGAACTACTTAAGAAAAACCCATCAAATCCCCTCACACATGTCCATCTAGAAGGTTCTGGTTGGATGCAACAATGATCCCAAAAAAGAACCTTCTAAAATCACTCCAAAAAGTCCTCCAAATAGTCCAAGATCAAGCCAAGACCATACTCATTCCAAAAGTGTGACAAAAAAGCCTCCAAAATAGCACATTTCTCTCCAAAACAGTCAAATGCACCACTCACACATTCTCCTCGTGTCTGCAAGTCATCATTTTCTCTCCCAGCCTTGACCCATGCAATATGTGTGTTTTGAAAACACAAGACTACAAAAAAACATTCAAGATAATAACTTGATTAAGTGATTCATAATACACCACTTAATCAATTTATTTTACATTTTAAAGCAGAAAGCAAGAGGGCCCCACCACCTCTTTGAATTACATTACATTTGCATCAAAATGACAAAATAAAAGTGATTTGTAAATCACTTAAATGATATTTTTATACTTTGAAATAAAATGAAAATTGTAATGCTACCTCCATATGCTTCCAAAAAGCATTAAGCAATGTCCAAAAACTCCCAAGGCACTTGATCATTTCACTTACCTTCATTCTGCACTTCAAGGCAACACACTTGGTCAACATTTCTTGATTTTCCAAGGCAAAACAAAGGCCCAAATTTCATCCTATGTGAGCATTAGGAACTCCAAACATCATGGAAGGCACATTCACAAAGTTTTCAAGGCACCATGATTAAATTTTGAAGGCATACATGTGGGACTTGGCACATTTTACATGTCTCTTATGAGGGACTTAGCAAAATTGAAACAAGGCAATAAAAACATAAGGCACAAAAATGCCTAAGTCATGGCATTACCATTGGCCCCCCATAACACAATTAAATGTGTTTTCATTTTTTAAAATGGAAGGGAAAAAATTCCCATCGGCCATTCCCAAGGGTTTCAACCCTAATCACAAAAGATGGAAAAAGGGTGAAAAAGCATTCATTTTTACCATCGAACATTCTGGGAAGAAGCATGCCGCCATGAGGGTTTGAGGCTTGCACAAAAATGGTGATTGTGACTAGTTTCTTGGCAATTTTTTGATGAGAAACACATGGAACACAGGTAAATTGGGTTTTTGTATAAATCTGTATTTTTTCACTCCTTTCAAGGCCATTTGATGTAAAGGCGTGACCAAAAGCATATTGATGAACTTTTTCCACTTTTCTCTTCTATTGTTGTTCTTTTCATCAAACAACCGCCATGAGGAGCTATGAAGTCGAACAAAGGGCCATTTCATGTGACAAAAACTTGTAAAAATGAAAAATGCATAAAAGCTTTGCGAAGCTTTGTCGACCCACTCCATTCTAGTTTTTTAGCAAACAAAAGTTACTTTTGAGTCTCCAGCTTAAAAGATAAAGCATAAAAATGCTTATTTTCTTCTGCGTTTGTATTTAAATGGAAAAAAACCCATCATTTTTCATTGTTTTTGAAGAAACCCATGTTGTTTCGGCCACGGTTGTAGTATAGTGAAATATGGCATCATATTTTTTATTTTCTTTTACAAACTTCATGATAGTCTTTTGAAAGGCTCTGTGTTTGGTAATCCATAATAAAATAGCTCCTTTTTGATGTCTTGTGAAGAAAATGATCTTCAGGCCGAGGCCATGGAGAAAAGCCTAGGGTTTTGACATACCCTTGTTTTGAATATCTTTATGAAATCTCTCTTTTAATATTCTGTATTTGCAATTTAATTGCAAAAACCCCAAGTGGGTTTCGTTATGTTGAAGAAAACTTGTAATTTCTGCAAAAACCCCAAGTGGGTTTTGTGTTTTTGTCAAAAGAAGAAACCCAGATTTAGTCTTGAAGAGAATGTTGTAAGAGAACCTAGTCGTGAATGCTTCAACTATTATTTTCTGAAAAGAAACTCACTGTTATTCCTTCTTTGATTTCTCTATATTTGAAATTATGAAAAACCTAGATGGTTTCTTCAAATTGTGAAAGAAAACTCAGATCTTTTCCCACCTCTGTACTTGCAATTTTTTTGTGTAAAAAACCCAAGTGGGTTTTTGAAGTATCTCCATTTTCCTATATTTGCAACTTTTGTTTGTAATCCTTTTGGAAGGAGGCCTCATTTCCTCCTTAGGAGCTACCACCTTTTTACTTCCTATGTTTGGCCATGGAGAACATGACCACTATCAGGTGCTTTCTTAGCATCTTCAACTGAAGCAAGTGTAGCATAACCAAATTCACTTTACACCATCTGTAATTAGTTGAAGCACTATGATTCATGGAAACCCTTATGAAACTGTTATGTCTTTGATGTTAATAAAACCCGACTCTTTTTTGCACTATTAAGTAATAACAATATATAATTGCATATCATCATTTTGCTATGGTTAGGTTTAGAACTTCAAGGTGACAAATAACAGTGGCCCTTTTAGAGTAAAGTAGTGACCATAACAAGCAACAGTTACTAAATCTTCATCATGGTATGATAGGGCATAAACATTGTTATGGGGTTTTAGCACTTTTGTAACCATGATCTACTCTTGTATGCATTGTGCTTTCAATTGACTGATATGTTAAGACTAAAAATAGATCCTATGCATGTTTCTCTTCATCATGGTGTGAGTGTTCAATAGATTATACTCATGCATCCAAAGAGTCTCCCATGTATTGAAACCATTGTCCATTTAATGTAGATGCACACATTTATCTTTACAGGCACAAAATAGACTGAAAGTACTCACCTCTATCTTGATGTGATAGTGCATAAGCATTGCTTGATGTTTTTTGCTTCCATGTGGTTCATTGCATATATCCATCTTCATTTTGGGAAATACTGCTCTTGGCATTCATGAAGTGACTGCTTTCTCAAGGTAATTGTCTTGTTATACTGTTATCAATCCCATTTGTCACTTGGTTACCCCATTTGGTGCACTCCATACCTTAAGAGCTTCAACTATGCATTGTTATGGCAGTCTAATCAGGTATACTATATGCTTACAGTTCTTTTGTGCCTCTTGAATGTACTCTGTTTCTCCATAACAGACAATGGTGTCTCTATTTTTTTTCATTTTGTTTTCATCCAATTAAAGGGCTTTAGTGACTTGTCCTGGTCTTCTCTTTCCAATGTTTTGAGAATAATATTGCAATGCTTATGACAAGCTTTTCTACCCATGGTTTTGAGTGTATTTTGTATTTCCTCATAGAATACTAGCTTCTGGGTCATTGGTTATTTGCTCACCACACAATGTCATACATACATTTTCACAACTTTTCCATAGTTTCCTGTAGAATGTCATATATAACTCAATGATGTCCTTTATAACTATTGTGCATGAACTCTGCCCATGAGTATGCTACCACTAACTGTGATTATCATGCATTGTAGACTGTTGTGAGGTGTATTACTCAACAATAACTCATTTTTCATTAATAAAACTGTCTTGCCTAGTGTTTGCATGATTACTGTCTTTACTCTTCAAGGATCATGAAACCTCAAGGCCTAACTATTTTTTATGCTTCATAGTACTGCCCTTAACATGAGATGAGTATCCTTAATTTGATTTTGATGACTGCGGGATTATCATGATCATTGCACACTCATAAAACTCTACCCCTCCTCTCTTGTAACAATGTGGGAATTTGTGTTCAAAATGAGAAACCTCGTCTTATATGACAGACACATCTTTCTCAAGGTGATGCGCACACACAACACTCTAGTTCCTTCCTAAGTGCCTTCATACCCAAACTCTGTTTGCTTGCATAATCTCACATAATTGTGCTTGAAGTAAATAACTCATCTTCACTTTGATACCTTTGCTTTAGTCTCCATTGAAGGTGAAAGGCTGATCATTTTGTTTGAGCTTTGTTAGCTCCGTTGGTGTTGCATTCTGAAATACATTTCTTTTTTGGACCTTGCTGTCATGTAGCATGATTGTAAATGTTTCATGGGTAGTGTATACTTCCTTTGGCTCATCTAGATTTGTTGTGTCTTTCACCATGTTCTTTCACTACTCTTTGTCATTGGCTCTAGTCACACAAGGTTATTATTGCTCATAGATTCTTTCTCTCCCTTTAATGTAGGTTGTTGTTGTTGTCCTATCATGAAATGTGGCATGTATTCTCCCTTCTTTGACTTCCACAATCCTAATGGTTCCACAACAATTGCTTGTTGTTCAACACATTTGCTACTTGGTTTCCACAACATTTTAGCCCTTTTGATCATGTGCAACAATTAAACACTGTCTCCTCACCTTAAACCTAGTGGGCAGACACATGTCACCTACGTTGGTGACCTGGTAGCTCACCATCCTATGTGATGTGTGGCTGTCCAATAGGGTTAAGGTGAGAGGAACTTGAGAATACCTTTGATTATTCCCTCTTACTACTCCATAGGCTTCATGATGGCTTCAGGCATGCCTTGATCTCTCCTTCATTATTTAAGAGATGCATAATTGAACTTGATGCATCTCTAAAATCACTTACTTCTTTTTATAAAATGGATCATGGATCCACTTAAGATGATTGAAAGACATGTCCAAAAAAATGTACCTTCCTTTTGACATGATGGTAGCCATATGACTGATTCATTATGAAGAGATGAAGTATAAACTCTTGACAATTCAAATTATATGTTGCATCTTTTGAATCTGATAATGAAATTTGATCAACTGGTGTGATTCCATATTGATTTAATGCACTAATAGCATGAATATCTTTGATCAAGTTGCTCAATTTCCTATCCCTCTTAAAACATTAGAGGGCAACATGTTGAGCTCTACCCTCATGGGAGCCACATTTACCCCGCATGTTGTAACTAGTTGAATCAGAACAGTAATAAGACTTGTCCTAAATTTGCACAAAGAACAAATAGTTAGATAAACAAAGCATATCATAGACGTGTTTGATCACTTCTTTCTTGTTTTCAGGGGAACTTATGGTATGTTGCTATTTTAATGCTTGTAGACATTTGATCACATGTTTATGGATGGTTTGCATATAATTTTGATCAGGGATCTTTCATTGCTCTTACAACATTTTTTTAATCCATGCAAGAAACCTAGGAGTAGTGAGGAGGGAGTCAAATAGAAGCAGAGTAGCAGAGATGATGTAGGACGATACAAGGCCAAGTCAATGGGATTCGTCATTCCACTAGGCAATGGTGGCTCCCTTTTCATGTTATATGCAATTTTTAATTTTGTGTCCATATGCATATGATTACTTCTTTACTAGCATTAGGATAGCCAGTCCCTTGGCTTGTGAGGGAAATTTACACTTTCATGATTATTACTAAAGATTACATTTGTAACACATATCGTTCTCTCTCTCATTTGTTGTAATTGCAACATTAGAATAAAATGTAATCTGTTTCTTTGACAATCTCTTTCATGCATATTGATGACTTATCATACTATGGTTTATCTTTTAAATGTTTAGACTAAAAAACAAAAAGAATAAACACTAAGTTACCTGATTTCAGTTGAAAGCTAAAAATCAGGTAACAATAACATGCTTCTTAGTGGAAAATGATGAAGAGGGAAGGAAGGAAAACATCAAAGTGCTTTATGGTAGAAATAGAAGCCATAATATAAATATGATGCATAATAAGAAAGAATGGAGAGAAATTGGATTCTAAGGTAGGATTAAAGGATAGAAGGATAGAGGAGAAGTCTAGAGAATTTCAAGATAAATTTTCACGAGAATAGAGATGAAATTAACCTAGGGATGAAAGAAGAAAATATTGAATACATAAAGGTAGTAGGAAAGTAAAATAATTAAGAAGTAAGAAAATGTGATTGAGACCACACCAAAATATGTGGATGTAGTAAGTCCTAGTAGAATTATATAATAAGATCTAAGTATGGATCGTTATTCTCCATTCAATTGGAGTGAGGTAGAATATAATTAGAAAAGAAAAAAGGTGAATCAAGAGCAATGAAAAATGGAGAAAGTGGAAGTGATAAACACAATCTAGAAAATAAGTCAAGATGTAAGGAGATGTATTAGAAGAAATAAACAAGTGACAATTATCTAAGAGAAATAAGTGGGAAAAGTGAGTCATTAAAATTGAAAAGAAAAGAAGAGAGAATTGGAAAATAAAGGAAGCTCTCAAGTGCATTCAAAAGTGCCAATTAGATCAATGGGCTCTAGAGAATGATCCTAAGCTTATATGCACCAATATAAGAAATAATTTTTCTTAACTCCATCATTGTTATATATCTTATAGTGTCAAGTGGAATTAGGAAAAAGTGTTGTAGTGGGATAGTGTGATAAAGAGGAAGAGGAAAAAGTGGATGAAGTGTAAGAGTGTGAATATCTTGCCTTGAATTATTCAAATGAATTTTCTATTATGGAATAAGTACCTTGAGAGATTTAACGAAATAGTAAAGTGTATGAGGATCAAAAAATAGAAGAGCATACATATTTCTAAAGTAGAAGTTCCATATTAGTCCATTAATACTAAAAAAAAGGGGAAAAATGCATCCTAATTCAAGGGCTATTTCTAGGATGAATAATCAAGTGGAATGGGCACTAGAAGGTGAACGAAGAGAAGGGGAGACATGTTGAGTTTAGAAAGAGTTTTTTTTCTTTGACTTTATACAATCTTTGAGCTATTTTGATATAACTTTGAAGTACATCTCTTAGGATTTGCATGCTTTTTACTTTGCTTTTACTTTCGCTTTTTATTTACTTCTTGTTTTGTTGATGCTTCTTGATGCCAACCCATGATCTAACCCCATGTAACTACTGAGATTCAAGGTCCTATCATTGAGGATTAGACCGAGTAGTTATGGACATTTATGTTATTAGAATTTCACCCTAATAAATTTGGTTGGAGTTGCCACCTAAAAGTATAGACATCTACATGTATAATAGACCACTCAATACATAGATGCAAAAGAAAGGGGAAAAGATGATCCATTCACGAGGTTCTCAAAGACTACGAAGTGATCACCCACTCAGTAAAGACCAAGAAATTGGAAAGTGTTATGGTTTACATCCCAATAGATCAAAATTTCATAGAAAATGTGTACTAAGGGTCACATAATAGTGACTCACACTACTTTGTCTAACCTTGCTTGCTATAAGATGGGTTGATCTACTGTAGATAGCTCCTCCACTTTGCTAATGAACTAAGCCTCTTATCTATAGTCATTTTATACTATATCCACATGCCCTATTTAAAGCAAGCACACACTTGTTAGTTTGAAAATTAAAAAAACCTTTAAAATATAAAAACATAAAATGTAAATTCTCAAGAAACCCTAATTTTAAACAACCAAGTAGGTCAAAATAACATAAAAGTGCAGTCCCTACTGACTCACAGAAACCCAAACCCACTACAAAAAAATCTTTAAGGGAACGAGGTAGTGGCCCATACTAGTGCGGCGGCTAGTCTGTGTGAACTCAAATCAGCCCTCGCTTAGACTTCCAGCAAGCCCACCTTGAAGAAGAAAGAAAAGGAGGAAGGTAAAAGCTTGAAGAAGCCTCTGAGCAAAGGAAAAAATGTGGTGAGCAAGGACTCTATGGAGGATTCGGTGGTTGCAGAGATGGTGGTTATTGGTTGTGATGTCATCATTCGGTACATTGGTAGGCTAGCAAAGAATAGGAAAAAAGTGCAGGTTAAAGATTTGGATACGGAAAAGGAGCTATCATACAACAAAGATAGCAAGGTTGAGGAGGTGTCAAATGGTGAGGAGGAGGAGCATGCTAGAGGTCCTAGCTCCATCCCTGACATGGGAAAATTTTTGAAGGAGGTTTCAACCTCTCAATCCTCGGAACCACTGGATGTTGAGGAAGTTGATCCTGGAAACACTGCGGTTGGTGGGGAGGAGCTCTGTGTGTTGAAGGAAAGATTGGAGAAATTGAACAAAAAAATTTATGGTTTGACTCGCTTCACAATTAAGCTGGTTCACTGTGTCACGATTACCCTATCGACGGTTATGAAGGATGAGATGGACAAGAATAAGACTGAAGACTGTCAGGATTGGGTCGAAGATAATGTTGTCCATCTCCTGTCTAAGAACTGGGAAGATACCAGGTAGTTTGCTGTTGGTCGGCTATTTGTTTGTCTGCTACCGGTCTGTTGTGTTTTTTTTTATGCTTTTTTGGTCTTGAACTCTATTGGCCCTTGTGGCTCTATGTGAAGGGTACAACACCTTGTAAATGTTGCTTACTTAATCAAAAACATAAAATATAAGTTACAAAATTTCACCCAAGAAAAAGGGATGACTCAAAAAGTCACCTAAGCAACCTTAGGCCTAAATTTGACAATTGTTTCAACATAAAATAGGGAAAAAAATCAAAGTAGGGTATCTAGTGGGATTTTCCTTTTTTTTTTGCACCTATAGGCCCACTTGATAATGAGCCATAACCATAGTCACAATCCCCTCATTGCAAGGTTTCGATTGACTATAACCTTGCTTAATTTTATCGTTATCAATGTAGTGCTTAATTTTCTCCCTTAATGCAATCATAAATTAAGTCTAAAAATGGACCAATTTTAAATAGATGGGCCAGTTTTTAACCTATTTGGTAGTTCAATCACATAAATCAAAATGTCATAGGTATACTTCACATGTTTTTATCTTGGTACATCTGCTTGTCTCTATTACATTAAAAGTCATTCCTAACAAGTCTAAGATAATCAACAAAATGGTAAAAAAAGGAGATTGACAATCAATGATCAACAAGAAAATAATCAACTTGCTAACAAGATAAGTAAATAAAAAACAAAACAAATGTAAGTATGTCACACACTCAACATCTAAAGTAAGGAATACCTCTTCCTTAAATCTCTCCCAATATTAGACTCATATGTCTTGGTGTCATAAAGGATTGGGTAAGGTTCATTTTATATAAGCATGGAATTGTTCAACCAAAGCAAAAAACCTTCAACCCATAAAAAGTTTAGGAGCAAGCTACTATCTTGCAACAAATCTAAGAAGAAAACATCAAGAGATGAGCAAGAGAACTTGCCCTCCTTCAAGAATTGATTGAGATAGATGATCATTAAATCTTAACACTTTTTTTGCCAATTCTTAATAGGGCTAGACTTGATTTGCACAAAAAATGCATTTGGCCACATAAGAATTATCATAACAACACCTCTTCAAAGGTTTGCTAAACAACATCCACACATTCCAACCATAATTCTATGCATCAACACTATCATTTATCATCAAACACTCCTTCCCCATGAAGTGAGCAATCAGATTAGCACAACACCCACCATGTGCACAAATATTATTGATAGTCACAAGACTCTTGTTCCTCATGAAGAGGGTAGTCCTTTGAGCACTCCCTCACTCTTTTGGCTTTTGTTACATGAGCAAGGGTGGTCTAATCTCAAGCAAGTTGCAAGAGTGCAATGCATGTGCTATCCTAGGTCTAACTCATACGCTGTCATGGTGAGAAAACTTGGAGCACACATCTCCATGTGTTTCTAGATAATTGGAGTTGTAACTTGTGTATGGTTGTTCCTAGGGACTTGTCCACTCTAGCCTCTAATAGGGGCCACTTTTCCTTGTGGACAACAATATGGATGCAATCACGTGCTTCCCAACCCCCTTCAAGAACTACAAATTAGTCTACTCGTAATTGGTTTCAACCCTCTTCCCTTGCTTTAGCATCCTCTTAGCCTCATGACCAAGGGGCTCTTGATTGACTTGATTTTGGTAATTTTCCTTGCCTTTGGCCACCTTCCCTATTCTTGACAATTAGTGACCTATCAAGGAAGAAAATTAAAAAAAATGATATGGTCACTAGTTGGAAGCTTGCACCTAGTGACTATGAGAAAAAACAAGATGATGGTGATCCCTCTCCACCCCTTGATGATATAGTCGTTACCACTCAATGACTTTGTATTACTTTTGTTTTAATTGTCAAGTTAGACCTTGTTTGAACTTTAAGATGTGACTTCTTCAATCCATATTTTTTAAAGTATACATAATATACTCTTTTATATAATTAATATAAATCCCTTAATTCTTGTATATATATAGAAGGTATTAATTTTTTATTTATTAAAAAAAACTAAATAAAATATTAAACAGAGCAATTTTAAATATATATGATTTTCAAAACATTATCTCCCCACTCAAGAGGTGGTTTGATAGAGTCACATGAAAAGGCCGGAGATTCCGAAAGGAAAACCAGACAAAAAGGACGTTCATGTCTAAATAACGTTGCTTTCTTGGGGGCCGCGATGGCGGTTAGACATCATCGTGTCTGCCAACACGTCAAATCCGTACGCCGTAATTGGATTTTCCCTGATAACATATTTCTTGATTTTGCGACCTACCTGATATATAGGGTATGATTGAGGAGAGACAACTATAGCCATGATTATGATAAAATATATCATTGCAGGCACCATCATTTTTTCTTCACACCTGGTTAATTTTACCTCCATTCTGCACCCATAGAATGCAAGTGCACGTCAATCATAGAGACTGTGGCTGATTTTTAAATTCAGGACTGCGATTGTGCACAATCCACCTGTCATTATATTCATGTATGTAGGAATGTGACGGTTATTGCAGGTCCACTGAACCTTCTCGAAACCACAAATATGAACCGGAGCCAAGCCATAGAGGTTTGCTCCCTCGATAGAGGCGTGATTGCCCAGTGCTCGCTCCTTTTCTCACTGTCAATGTCTGTTCCTGTGCCTCTTCAGGATTTTAAGTGCTTTTATTTTCTGGTTTATCTTTATAGGCTTTTCATCTGAGTTTGCCATGGAGGATGAAGAAACAGGGGAGCTGTTCATACCATGCAGGGTATGCAGTGAGAAGTGCTTTAAAACTCATGGAAAATTCCATGACAAACAGTGCTTTAATGGGTGCGCCTCTTTCTTCAAAGTTATGCTCGGAGATTTTGCAGAAAAACTGGTAATTTTTATACTTAAGACAATCTTTTTCATGTTTTAATTTCGTGTACTTTTACAAATTGTGTAATGTTTATACTGCAGCGCGTTCCTCCTGCATTTGTTTCACATTTTATAAATGAGAGAGACGAACATGTGGTGTTGCAAGGCCCAAGTGGGCAGCAGTGGGAAGTAGAATTAGTGGGTACAAACAACAAACTGGAATTTCGACATGGTTGGGAAAGATTTGTCAATTATCATGGCCTGCAGTTGGGAGATTTTGTTGTGTTCAAGTACATATCTAAGTCGTACTTTAAGGTTCAGATATTTGGAAGATCTGGGTGTGTGAAAAATATCAGTGCTCTTCATCTTGAGAAAACAAACATTGGTTTAGATAAGAGACGCCCATCCACCAAAATGTGCAGTTTAAATCAACTAGTGAGCAATAACTTGTTCATTGATTTGGTTTTTGATGAGAAAAACAATGAGGAGGCTGAAGCAGTGGCTGAAAATCAAAGGAGAAAAAGGAAATCCTTTTTCATTGGTAAGCAAAGTTTTGTCCAGAAATATACAGCTTATTACATTTTTAAGTTCCATAACTTATATTAACTTTCAAAGTAGGCTTTGGAGTCCTATCCTTGTTAGGAGAATTGGTAAACAAGAACGTTAATTTTGCTGCAGGCCACTCCTCCAAGAACCCTGGACATTGTTTCTACTCTCAGAAGCACATGACCGTGGGGCCTGCTTCTCCTTTCAAAACAGATAGCAATAAAGTTAATTTGCTTGCAGGCCATTCCTCCAAGAACCCTGGCCATTTTGAGTCTGCTGCTTCTTTCAAATCAGATAAACCTTTTCGTTTAATGGTTATGAAATCATGGAATATAAATAAACCACACATGCTAGTAAGATAAATTATCTGTTTTCTTTCTTTCTTTCTTTCTTTATCAGTATTTTTTCTTTAAATTAATAAGAGGGTCTATCTAAGTAAGGGTTTAACAAGCCAAAAATATGCAATCTACTAAATAGTTTTTGATTACTCATTTTGCTGATGGAAGGATCTTGAACTGTTAAAATATAATGTAGATTTCTAATATAATGGGCATTTGCATTTGTATTTGTGTGAATGTTAATTTATTACATCAATATAGTCCAGTTCTTTATTGGGTTGAAATAACTTAATTTTTGTTACGGTTTGGAATACAGAAGTTCCCAAGAAGTTGCAAAAATTCGCTTCAGCTACCAAGGAAGAAGAATGAAGTAGTTCTTTTGGATGGAAACTATCAGGAATGGAAGGTACGATGCATTATTAAGGACAATAGGCCTACCTTAAGTGGGGGGTGGAAATGTTTTACAGATGATAACAATATAAAGGAAGGAGATGAATGTATCTTTGAGCAGCTGAACAACAATTTAAACACTTTTATGTACAGAGTTCATATCTTCCCTTGTGGAAAAAAGGCTTATCTTCAAAAAGATTAGAAGGATGGCTGTAAGGCTTGCAGAATTGGTAATGAGATCTGTTGTGGGTTTATTGAGCTGAGAGAAAATCAGGAAGCATTAAAGTCCAATTTTTTTGAAAAAAAAAACAAAAAGAACAGAGATTTGGATGAAAGGCAGGTCAAAGATGATGGATAGAATTGTACTTGAGAAGTCTTCAATAGAAAAACATTATCTAACAACAAAATTCGATTATCTTTTTCATGGTCAAAGTTGTTCACTATAATATTTATGTATGGGAATCATTGCTTTTGAACTTCCTTAATTGTTAAGTTGAATTTGTTAATAACTTTTTGTTTTAAATATTAGGTTAAATAAAATGTTAAGACTGTATAAATGTTAGATTGTTTAAGTGGTCATTTAATGGTAAATCAGTTGTCATTTAATGGTAAAAGGGCCTTCAACTATCAAGTGAAAGCCTCTAAAATCTCACTTATCACGGAAAAGCCAGATAAATATTGATTTTTCAATTGGATGGGAACATTCTATTTCCATTGCAATGCTTTTTGTTGATTTGATGACAACTTTCTTTTTTCATTTGCATTGTTTTATGTTTTAAATCTGTATGCAAATATTTCAAAATGAGATAATACTTAATTTCTTTAAGAAAAAAGTCTATTTTTTCTAATTTTATGTGATTTCATTATTTAGCACTTATTATTAATTGTTTAATCGAGCCACATACAACTAGAATTTGCAGCGCATGACATCCATACACACCCATAATATATAGTTTTCTATCGGTGTAATCCTTGAACCTCCTTTAAGTACAAGTGCTGGTTAAGATTTTTAATACAAATATTATTTGTGATTGAAAATGTTTTTTTAATAATACATTTTCATCAATTATTTTGACATGAATATTATAGAAATTATTTGGATGAAATATTATATTTTAATTGTCTTTGGTAGAAAGGTGTCAAAGCGAAATTAATTGGATTTTATTTGTGAGATTTATAGAGTTCAGATTGTCATTGTTTTGAAAAAATATAATTATTTATTACTTGATTTTAATGTGATATAAAATATTAGAGAGTACAAAATTTAATAATGTCAATTAATTTATATGTTTAACTTTGACTGATATTATTCATTATTGAAGTTAATATGATACTGAAAAGAAAACTAAATTATTATAGAGCAACAACAAGAAAACTGAATTGTCAAAATAATATTTTAATTCTTGTGATCCTTCACAAAAATGGGGCTTTGGGTTATGCATATGTTAGAAATTAATACATGGTTTAAAGTGCAATATTGCATTTCCTTTGGCCATCCTTTTGGACAACTTGCTTAAAAGGGATTGGGTTATAAGCCTTTCTCACCATGAAGAACCTTGTGCATATTCAAGGGACTTGTGATTAAATTTTTTTGGAGAGCTTGGGAAGCCATGAGACCTTGGATGTTTTGGAAAGGTTTAGGATTCTCTGATGGGATTTCCATCAACCAACACAGTATTTGGTGGTCCCCTATTTTGCAAGACCAAGATCACCCATTGGCAAGGTTGCCTGGGGTGCATGTCTTGAGATCTCACAAGGAAGATATTCAAACGTTGCAAGACCTCTTCTCTAGATCCTCAATGAGTCTCTTGTCATTGAACGAAGTTGAAGCCTAGTTTCACCTTTTTAATCAAGATTGTGAAATTTTTCATACAATCATTAGGGCAATTCCAACTAATATGATTCACAAAATTATCATAAATTTTTCCAAGGCCTAATGAAGAGATTGGAAGTGTGGTCCAAACATTGGTTTTCATAATTATAAATCACATGGATATAGTTGTCTCTCCCCATTTTCCCATGTTTGCTATGTTAAATTGGTGATGTAATTTGCATTTTCCTATCTTAGTTTGACAATGTAGATTTCATACCATTTGGGTGGCTATTTTGGAGCCCAAAATTGGCCCACTTAACTTGGTGTATTATTTTCCAAGGCCTTCTTGTGGGCTCCAAGCTCTCCTATTTGGGAGTTCTTAACCACCATTACCCATTCTGTAGGCAATCATAGTTAAGTCGGTGATGACATTTGCATTTTCTTGTCTTAGTTTGGCAACATAGATTTCATACCATCTTGTTGGCTATTTTGGAACCCAAATTGGCCCACTTGGTGTATTATTTTTCAAGGCCATCTTGTGGGCTCTAGGCTCTCTCATTTGGGAGTTCTTAATCCCCATTTCCCATTCCATGGGCAATCATAGTCTCTTAAGAACTTATTTTGGTTATGTCCCAGAGTTAAGAATTTTTGGACATGGATCCATGATTTTTCCAAACCCTTCAGCTAGAGCCTTTTTCATGGTACATGACTCTTTTAGAGGATTGACCTCACATCTCTCACAAATTCAACCAAATCTAACATGCTTTCAGGGTGGAGATTTTCTTTAGCATATGGAAAAGATTATATGTTCTATTCTTTTTTTTTCAACTGTTTGGTTGATTGACATGTTTCACTTTTTTTAAAGCTATGACATGTAATCTCTTATTGTATATTCAAGTGCAATCTAAGAAATCTACACTTAAGGTAGCCCACTTATAGGTGCTCCTTGACCACTAGGGAAATGCCCTTTATGCAGTGGCCAAAGTTCCTTTGTTTCCCTCTTTCTCCAAGGGTCTCTCATCTCCTCATGGGATTTGTCGTACAATGAGTCTTTCTACTTGTGGTACCTAGGAGACTTTCCCCCAAGCTTCTCTCCTAACTACAAGAAGGGAACATGGTCAATAGGGTTGGTTGCGGCTTGCTTGTCGATGCTTTTCCTTCTCGCCACTTGCAGGAAGAAACTTTAGGCAACCTATTGGTTGAGCTTCTAGTTGGTTTGATTCTAGAAAAATCCTTCAACTAGATTTTTCCATTTTTCTAGCCCACGCTATTGAAGAAGAAGAAAAATACATGAAAATAGGGGATCCTCTTGTGGATACTTCAAACCCTCCTGATGTATGGGGAAAGATAGATGACTGAGATCCTCCTTAGCTCCCTCTACTACTGCTCTAGTTGCTTAGTGGTTTTGTATTTATTTCTATGTTTTATGCTCCGGGATTTAGCCTTGTTTGGACTCTAGGGGTGTGATTTTATATGAACCCATCCTTTTTTTGTGAATATGTATAATATTATTTTATTATTGATAATCTTGACACTTATTCATACAAAAAACATGGTTTAAATTTATTTTATTTTAATTTAATTTGATCACAAAAATAATACCTTCGCTTATTTATTTTAGAGATTGCAAATTAATACATGGATTAAAAGATATATTTTAAATTTATTTTATGTTTTTATTAAAGGGTAAAGTAAGTTTTGAAGGGACTTGAAATCCTAATACAGCTAGTAAAACATTAGCTAAACATACATTGATCTACAAAACAAAAAGACAACACAATTGTTATAATAGGTCAACATACCAAATTATCATGTTGAAGACCATGAAATTTACTCACGATTTGGAAATCAAAGAGGTTATTGCTCCTAGAATGGTTGATCACGCATCTTGATTATACACCTTTTAAAAAAAAATTCTTGATTATGGATTTGATCTTTTGGATGGTGATCACACTTCTAGTGTGGACTATGACTTTGCAAATAATTTTTGTTACTTGAAATTGGGTATCTCCCATGTGATCCAATTCTTAAACCTTGTATTCCATCTCTTTTTTTATGTTGATTATGATGATGAGACTAATATTTCTACATCCATCGCTCCTAAATATTCAATATAATAGGAAATTTGTTGTCTTCTAGATACTGTTAGAAATTTGAAATAGATTGAATAACCCAAGGAACTTTGTAAGAGAAAATCAAAGTTTGGGTGATTCCACAATACTGGTTTATAATTTTTGGCCAAACTAGACACTAAAGTTATTTTTTCTAACTAAATCTTCACTTTTGGGCACCTATAGCAGTTAAACCGTGAAGAATTTGAAGATGATGCAAACTAGTGATTTGTGACATTTTGTCTGTAGATTCTAAATATAATTATTTCAAGAATTTTGGAATCAGATTGCACTTTTTTTTCCATCTCCTTCAAAAACTAGTTTTTTTTTAGTAAACACAATTTTTAAGGAGTGACGCTCACCGTATACAACATAACTTATTTTCCATGAAGGATAAAATTCTAACTTTTTCGAATTTAGATTTGTAACTATGATATCTAGTGCTTCCAATTGGTTTGATAGTGTTTTATTGATTTTTTTTCCTTAATCAAGTTTCGAAGTCAAACCAATTACAATTTAGACATAGGCGAACCATATACAACATAACTTTTTTTGTATGTATTGAAATTCAATTTTTTTTTGGTTGGATCAAGGACTTCAATATCTAGTGCATTGATATTTTTCAATTTTTTTTTGATAATATGCCATTTTCCCACATGTGCAGAACAAAGAGCTTGATTTTGGTGAAAACCTATGTTTAATCAAACTAAAATAACAAATACACAATAAAACCAAAACATATTAAAATTATATTCGTTGGATAGCTTGTTTCGAGGACTACCAACACCCAGTTGGGTCTGTGAAGTCTCCTCCATTTTCATCCTTAACTTGAGTTTTGAAGGGAAAAATTCTGGAGTTTTTTGGTGCCAGAGGGGGAGAAGGGGGGAAAAGGGGGGTTCGGGCGAACCCCCTTTCTACAACCCTTTCCTTTACTTTTTTTCCTGGGAGATGTGGGACCCAACATTTAATGGGTTCACTTGAAGGGGGGTTCTAGTGAATCCCCTTTGGGTTCGCTCGAACCAAATGTTCATTCGAACCCCCAAACACCAAATTTTTTCATTTTTTGCAACTTTTCCTTCCTCACTAGAATTATAAACCAGTTTTGTGGTTTTACCCCACCACT
>VDFB02086705.1:18971-226527 GCA_007258455.2 Sequoia sempervirens | reverse complement strand
TCTTACACTTTGAGTGACAACTTTTGCAAGCAACTTTGACAACTTTGCTCCAAACTTTGCTCCACTTGATCTTCAACCTATAAATCTGCAATCACACACTTAAGGGTAGTAAAAAATTGTTGTTTGTTAGTGGATGGGGGTTTTCCTTAGTCAAACCCCTTGTAGGTAATCAAACCAAGTGATGAAATGAATGAAATGAAGCATGAAACATGAAATATGTAATTGATGTCACCTTGGATGAAGTCTTGTGAAACAAATATGCAAACTAACATGTAGTGGTCATGAAGAATGTAGATATTAGATGTAAAATGATGCTTGTAAATAGATCCTCAATGCAACATTAGCTTCTTAGCTCAACACACATGAATGCATTAAACCCTTGACATGATGATATGACTTTGAATTGCTGCAATAATCTCTTTAAATTTTCCTTGAAATTCCTTATGAATGCTCTTGTAATGCTCTATAATGCTCTTGTGAAGTATTAGGATGCTCTCTTGAAAATCTTAGGTGAAACTATGTGAATTAACCCCAAAATTCAAAGAATTAAGGCTGACACTAGATCACGAAAGAAACATTATTAAATTCCCACCAAAATGAAATTCAAAAAGGGAGGTTTCATTAAGGGAGGACCCATTCACCACCTAGGGTGAATGGGTCCTAGCTCAGTTTACTAAGACCTAACTCTGGGGGATTGAAAGAGGGATAAAAACCCATTCCGGATCAACTGAAAAAGGGGGGTCCTCTTAAGGGAGGAGGGTGAATGGGTCTTGGATCAACTTACTAGGACCAAACTTTTCCCAATGAAATATTTTGTTAATTAAATTATGATTGTCGGGATAGATCTTTGGGAGGTGTCAAAATTAAGGCTTAAATTTGAATGAAAAGGGGGTTAATTGCTCCAAATACCCTTAATTAATTAAGACCACCTAGATAAGTGTGAAAGTGCTTTATAATACTTTACAACACTTAAGCAAGGTACACATTATGTACATTTTATTAGAAAGGGGCCCATTAGGATTAATTTAGAAAATACATCCTAGAAAAGTGTGAAAGTGTGTTACAAAACTTTACAACACCCTTACAAAGGATCAATTAAGGCATGTTTTAGTCAAATATAGGTCCTAGAATAGTGTGAATGTGTACAACACATTGCAACACCACTCCAAGACATCATTAGTTCAACTTTAATGTCAATTATCAAACCAAGTAAGGGAAAAGGCTTACTTTTCCCATTACTACAGCTACTAACCAATGAATTTCTCTAGGTTGTTGCATGAATCTAGATAGAACCCCAATAGAAAAAGAAATATCTAGATGGGTAGTGGTTGCATAAATAAAACTACCAACAAGTTTCCTATATGGAGTTACATCAACCAATGTCATAGATTCGATGGATGTGAGTTTCAAATTTTGCTCCATTGGAGTATTAAGAGGTTTGCAAACAGTCATGCCAAACTTAGAGAGAAGTTCACCAATATATTTTCATTAGGAGATGAAAGTATACATGGGGTTTTGAATCACCTCAATGCCAAAATAGTAATGAAGATGGCTCAAATGAGTCATTTCAAACCCTTGCTTCAATTGATCGTCAAGCCAGTTGGGTCCCTTTTTTAAGTTACTAACCTTGTGCATGTGCAGATTGAAGCTTTTAATGACCCAACGGTCTGATCATTAGATTTGATCCTGACCGTTCCTCGCATCCCTATTGGGTTTTAATTTCCATTAAAATATTCGGGCGGGCTAGCGGGCAGGTGCTACGTGTCTCATCTGTCAGAGGGGACCATTTTCTTTGAAATATAGAAAACATCAAGCTTTAAGTGATCAACAATTGAGATGAGATAGATGCTTTTAATCCTGATCATCCCTCGCTAGCTCGCGGGGGACCCACCTTCATCTCCTATCCCTCAACAGGGAAACGGGGAGGCGCCACTTGACACGATCTGAACCGTCAACAAAACTATAGTGTAGTGTGAAATATTATAGAAATATTTTGACATAAGGTTGGGAGGCATTAATACCCATGCTACTAAAATGATCTTTTAAGCACATAGTTTAAAAGTGGACAAGATGTTTTAATCCAGGTTGTTCGTCAAGACAGAAGGTTATGCACTAAGGCAAAAGGCATGAGATGTAAAGATGACGCAGGTTGAGGGTGCCAGATTTAATCTGGGCTACTCCATGCCTACCCGTTGTTGAAAGATGCGCATAGGTTAAACTCAATGAGGAAGTGAGGAGGCTGATACGTAGCCATTTTCATGGCTTATGAAGATGGTGGAGCCTGCGAGATGACTTGTAGGAAAATCCACATGACATATTTTGGTTGGTTGATGGCAATGGTAGTCTATAGTCAGATTTTTCAAATTTGTTTGACTAGATCTAGTTTGTTCATTGGGCCATCTCATTGCGAGATTGATAGATAAAATTCAAAGTTGAGATTAAGGTCAAGTGAGCTATTCTGGTTCATGCGAGTGAATAGTAATGGTTGATATGAAACATAACTACCATTTTGGTCTACTTTAAAGCTGTAAAAAACTTGTTTTAAAGAACAATTGTAGATTGTTAAAGAATTCAACACATCTAAGGAATTCTCGCTGCAAATTTCAAGCTCGTTCGATGACCAAAATTAGGGTTTTCAAAGCAATTGTAAACTAGTAAGTGAAATCGATACTCTTCTTTGCAATTGTTTTAAAATTTTCTAAATTTTGCTTGCTCCATCATTCTATTAGTAGGGTTGTTGGTCTTATTGCATTTATTTTAAGGTTTGACGTTCAATTCAAATGATTAGCTTGTTTAGTCTTGTTATTGCCTTGCGTCAAACCCATACCCTAGTTGTAAGCTTATAATTTGCTAAGAAGTAAACCCTAGTTTGCACAAACCCTGTAACTCTGGCACCTAAAGTTAAAGTATCCACATCCAAGGACCAACCCTTTAGGTCTAAACCTGTAGTTAGACCTCTGGTTCAGGATTTGACTAAGCAATTGAAACCCTCCACATCTGAGAAACCCAAGGGTCAGGTGTTATTCCAAGGCACACAAATTGTAGAGGGGCTTATGGATAAGCAATGCATTATTAAAGATGCCTCAGTACTATACACTAGGTGGGCATAGTTTAACTATTGGTTTGGCAATTGAAACTTTGACATCCCCATTGGCATCCCATGGATATTAGACATGGGGAAGGTGGTGGTACTTGTAGCGTAGAAAAATGTATCTTTAGATACTTTCACTCTCATTTGGGTCCTTGTGGATTTTGGCTTAGTTTAAATGCCTTGATTTAGTGTTGTAATGTAAATAACACATTCACATTAGGTCTTGGGCCCTTGTGAATTAATAAGAATTTTATGATGCCTTGCAAAAGTGTTGTAACACACTTTCACACTTTTTTAGGATCTTATTATTATATTTCATTTAAATAACCTCTTTTTATCATTTACCAAGCCTTATTTCAAAGTGTTGTAAAGTGTTGTAACAAAATTTCACACTTTTCTAGGCTTGTCATCAATAATTTGACCCTTATTATGCTTTAATTGGCCCCATTTTACACTTACAGGCCTTACTTAAGTGTATTTTTGAAAATAATCCCGATAAACATCATTTACTACATCTAAAGTTTCCAAAACTGACTTAAAATGCCTAAGTGGGACCCATTCGCCACTAGGGGCGAATGAGTCCCCTTTGGCTCAAAAATCAAAATGAATTCAAAATTCTAGCGGGTTTTTATATTTTAAGATCTAAGGTCGGCTTGTGATGTAGTAGTTTCGAGAATTAGGGCATAATTGTGTATAAATACAAGGTTTTCTCTTTTCATTTCACCCCCAACTATTCATTCATCATTCATTATCCATCTCAAGTTAAGCAAGCTAGGGTTTTAGCATTCTAAGTCATCAAGATAGTTTTCTAAGGCATTCAAGGGTAGATTCTTCATCCATTGTTGCAAAAATTCAAGATCCATTATCATGGAAAGTCTCTAATTCCATTATTTCATGTTCATGCTTCCTCTTGTTTCTTCATTTGGTTTAATTACCTGAAATGGGTTTGACCAAGGCAAACCCCTATTCCCTAACATTCAACATCTATCTCTCTTTCTTTGTGTGGTTGCAGTTCTAGGTAATTTGAAGGTTAGGAGATCATTGAAGAATAAATTTCAAACTTGTTGGAGTCATTTCCCTATTGGAAAGGTCAAAATATTCACAAAAAGTCATTTATAGTGCTGAAAATTAGGGTTTCGGATCCAAACACCTAGAGGTACGAAAAGAGCAGACTGAGAGCTTTGGATTCCACTTTCAGGTTTTTCAGAAAAGTTAAAGTGGAATCATTCACCATTAGTGGTGAATGAGTCCCACTGTACCTATTTTTTAGAGATTTCTATGGATTTGGATACCCATTTGTCTGAAATGGGCCCTGATACAGTTTTCTAGATCTGGGATTAATTCACCCAAAATGGTGTATGAGTCCCAGTAGGTCAAAATTTTAGAATCAACAACATTTCAAGTCTTCATTCCAACCTCTGCAAGTCTCCAGGTGCACACTTTTAGTTTTACAGTTTTGTTTCATGATCATTTCTAGTTCATTTAGTATATGTTTGCATATCACATTGTGTTTTCAAACATCTTGCATTTTCTAAGTTTTGCATTAGTAGTTAATCTCTTTTATCAATTCTCAGCATCTAGAACATTCCCCTTAGACAAATTTCAATCTCTTTTGCAATAGAATCTCAAGGGATTATTCTTGAATGTGCCATTAAGATTTTTGGTACCTCTCTCCTTTTAGGTGCAGAAGAGTAAGAGAGCCCCCATATCAAAAATCTTTGGTTCATTTTGGTGAACCTGAATTTTGAACATAATAATTTTTATTTGGATTCCATAATCATCCTAGATCTAGCTCACATTAACTTTGCATTAGAATTTGCATTGGTTAATTTGCATCTAGGGTTTCTAACTTTTTGCATTAGTGAAAGTGCATATAGGTTGCATTTTTGCATCTCAAATCATTAATTTTTTTTGAAATTCTGCATTTTCATCTTAGGTTTGCATCATACAACACAAAAAACATAAAAATCAATCAATTTTTTTTTAAAATTCTAAAAAAAATCCCCATTGGGACTCATTCGCCACCTTGGGTGAATTAGTCCCTTTGCACCCTTGAAACTGCCTTTTACAACACTAAAAAACCTATTTCTGCACTCCTGTTTGTTGCCATTAACTATTTGTATCAGTTGGTTGAGTTTATGTTTGTAGACATGCAAAATTTACATTATGCATTCGATCGGATTCAGTCAAATTAGATGTCGCATTAGGACCATTCATCAATTAATCAAGTGCATTTTCATCCATTCAAATAAAAATTATCATTCAACCTTCATCTTGCATCATCCATTTAATTAAATAAATCAGGACTTCATTTAAATCAAATCCTAAATCATATTCCATCATTTTCTAATTCAAATAAATTAATTATCAAAGTCTTGAAAGTCAAATAATCTAATCAGCATTAAATCAGCATAATCATCATCTATTTAATCTAACCCTGATTAAATGTTAATCCCATCCCACTTGCATTATCTAGATCTAGCCACTTGCACAATAAATCAATTTTATTGATTTATTAAAACCTCATTTTCCCTCAACATGTCAAGTCAAACATTGCATTTATTGTTGTTTTTCTTGTCCCCCTCTCAAAATTTATTGCAAATTTGAATTCAAATTCTCCCTCTCATGGGCACTCTTCCCAAATCTTGCACAACCATTGGCCTATCACCATTTGACAAGTGTCATCTTCTCATTGAAGGATCTTTAGTCCCACATTCACCATCTTGGCCAATCTATCATCAAGAATTTCTATAAAATAAGGCCTTCATTCTCATTCATAGATCCACAATTTTATGCAAGGTTACTCTCTTCATTTGAGATTTGATCTTGTCCATTGCAATCCATCATCTCCATTTGCATTTTATCATCTTAAGCTTTGATCAAGGATTGGGAAAGGGTCACTAACACATGTGACACCAATCCAACATGGAATAGGTGATTATCATGCTTTTGAAATGTCTTTTTGATGTTATTTTGTTACTTGTGGCATTTCTTTAGCATAGGTATTTTATTTCATGGAGGTATTTACAGATTTGTGTGTTTAGACTAACCTTTCTAATGAGTTTTTGAGGTTGATCTTACATTGCAGATTTTGGGTACTTCAATGTTATATGCATTTCATTAGATACAACTTAAATTATCTCATTTCATGCATTGCTCAATTTCAAATTTGCATTTACAACATTTAAACTTTTAGGTTGTTGCATAATGTTATTAGCAAATTACCTTGTTTCTCATCTAAAAATTGCATTTAAACATTTCACTTTAGGTCATTGCATTGCACTTTCTTTACTTTTCCATGATAACATGTTTTCTTTCAAGAGATGTGGATTTGATTTGGTTAACAATGGATTGCATATATACAACATCCCTTCCTATGAGTTCAATTTTGATTACAACAATGAGGTCATTAAGAAACATGTTAGTCATAGTTATGATCAAACCATTGACACAATCCTCAATATTAAATTACCCATTGGTGAGGATGGTAGTGTTGACAATCATAATAATCAGACTTGTTCTTCTCCCGATACCTCTCCAATTAGTGACAAAGGTATCTTGGTGAAAGAAGATACAAGCATTGAAGGTCTTGATTGTCCCTCTCCTCATCCCCCTTTGGAATAAATTAAAAAAAAAGAAAATGAGACCATAGCCACCACTTTGCCTATCCAAAATCCATCTCTCCATACTCCCCCTACTTGTAAGAAGCCTTTAAAAGAGAATACAATCGTGAATGATCATGAAAGTCACATTTGTCAAGAGGACATGTGGATTGAAAGTGTAACCTTATCTCTTTCCTTCCTAATGTCCCTAACATTTGGAAAGGCCTATTTGAACAAAAGAATCTTAGTTGTCCTTCTCTTGATGCATCCTTTACTTGTGATGAAGATGCCTTACAAAATCTAAATATGGATGAACATATTACAAGGTCTCCTACTAGGTAGATAATATGGAACAAGAGAATGCGACCTTAGAGAAAAAAACAACCAAATAGAGCCTTCTCCTAATAATCAATAAAATACAACCATTGATCACCCCCCTACTTGTGATGAAGTCATTTTAGAAGAACCATTCCTTGAATGTCAAGAACATCTAGTTTGTAGTTCTTCTAAAAACTCTCCTCCTAGCGAGGATATCATTGTGCAAGAAACATATAACATTGGAAATAACATAGTAGATAAACATGATGAGGCCACATTAGACTCTCCATCACTAAGGGACGTTAATATTATTCAACCTCAACTCATACTTTACCCCCCTTCACACAAATCCCAAACTCAAAACAAAACTGAATTCATCCTCTACCCACCTAAGAATTCTGTTTTGCAGCAACTGAGTCATAATACCATTGCTCATACATATAACACTAGAAAAAATCCGCAACCACAACAACCAACCCCAACACCCTTACCTTTGCCTAACCCCATCTTACTAGGTCCCCCTTGTTTTCCTTCATAAAGTGGAAAGGAGTACAATCTTGTTGAACAACTAAAGAATACTCCTACTAAGATATCAGTATGGGACCTTATTCAAGCCTCCACCCACTACCACAACATGATTCAAAAAACCTTACAACAAGTTCCTATCCCTTCTAATGCACAACCACATGACATAGCAGCTATGATCCAAGGAATAAATGCTGACATTGTTTTCCACCAAAGTGAAGTCCCATCTTTGGAAATGCAAAAACAAAATGAAGCTTTCATAATAATATCTCAATACAAAAGAAAAGGGATAAAGAGAACCCTTGTGGATAATTGCTCCACCCTTAATGTGTGTAGTGTGACCTTTTGGATAGGTTGGGCGTCAATAAATCAAACATTCAACCTAATTCTTTATCTATTAAGGGATTTGACAATGTAGGGAAACAATTGCTTGGTGTGATCACTTTGCCTATTATAGTTGGGAAGGCCACATTGGAAACACCAATCCATGTTATGCCTCATGAAATTTCATATAATATTCTTTTAGGCAAACCATGGATTCATGCAATGAATGGTGTGCCTTCTACTCTTCATCATAAAATGAAATACATCTACAACAAAAAAGTGTACATGCTTGATGTTGATCCTAAGCCTTATAGTGTCTTACAACTCGAGAGAAACAAGGAGAATCCCTTAACAACATTAACATCAACCAAACAAGTAGATCCCATGCAACAAAAAGACAAAGAAAAAAATATCAAGGAAGTCACGAAGCTATTAAAAGATGATTGGGGTTCCTTAGATTTCAAACATACATTTATAGGCGAGTACAAGATCATAAACAAATATTCAAATATGGGACATGAAAAAGTAGTAATGTCAACACAAAACTCAGAAGAACCTTTGAAAGCATCCACCTCAACCATTTCAGAACACAAAACAACAAATTACACAAAAACCTTTGATTAAGCTAATTATGAACAACCACTGAATCCAAAATAGATGAAGAAGCTATATGTAAAAGGTTATGAGCTTATGCAACAACTTGGCTATAGTGGAAAAGGATGTGGTGCTAGAAAACAAGGTGTCCCTGTCCCCATCGATCCTAACATGCAAGAAAAAACTCATGGTATTGGTTATTGTCCTTTGATAGAAATAAACAAGCCTTCACTTAACCTCAACACTCTCATAAAACATCCTTCTAAGACGACTTTAACAGTAGTGCATCTTGAAGTGATAGACACTAGTGGTCTCGAAAGTTATCCTTTGTAAGAAATGAAACAAACAAAGACATCTTCACTTAATGCCAATGTCATCTCCCAAAACACTAATGATTTGAGTTCTTTAGATTTTACACCCTCATGTAAAGGAGAGAACAAAATCTCGCAATCTAAAGAGCCTTGCGTAGGTATGACATCTTGTACATCTAAGCAAGATATATCTTTTCCACGAGCTACAGGAATACCTTCTATCAATCAAGAAGGTATCTTGTCAAGACTCCTCCAAGATCACTTGATATCTCTCCCTCCAAGAACTCAAAAGAAGTTTTATTACAAGAATTCATTTTGTGCATATCATAGAGTTCATGGTCATGCCACTAATGAATGTAAGGATTTAAACAACAAAATTCAACTTCTTAAGGAGTGTGGTGCTCTTCCTTGTGTTGAAACACCTAATTCCTTTAACTAATACTTACTTTCATCCTATTCGGCTCATCCCTGTCTTGCACTAAGTGGGGGAAAGGGGTTAGTTAGCCTTGTCCTCATATGTCACTTGTCGTTGTATCTTTTGGCTAGTTGATGACCTTTCATGAATATTAAAGAGCAAGCTTGGGATGTGGATGACATGCCTTAATTTGGCTCGCATGTGACATACTATCTTTCTCATGACGTAGTTGATCAGAAACATATGACTTGGCATAGGGCTTTCCGAATAAGCTCTCATGTCTTCTTCTACTTTAAATCAATTGCTCATAGCAATGGTGTTAGAAACCACTTTAAAGTGGGGGCATACATTGACACTCATATTTCATTGCGCGATTTATCTTTCTTCTTGTGATGCATCCTTTTCTTGATATTTTCATTGGGCTTGATTCCCTCCGAGAGCATGATATTTCCTTGCACTTTTCCTCTCTTGGAAACATTAAGTACAATGTTCCCTAAGATGAGACCTTGCATTTGTCCTCTCTTGGAGACGTTAAGAACAATGTTCCTTAAAGTGAGACCTTGCATGAACTAAGAAAAATACCTTTGAACAAATCTTACACCATTTTTGCAATGTCTATGAGTTTCAAGCATACACAATTTTGCTTGCCTCATAGAGCTCGAAGATCATTTTTGTGTGGTGCCTTATCAAAGTTATCAAAAGGTATAACTTTGGTATGGTTGAGTGGGAAGCCCAATCAGAGGCATGAATTTCCCTAGCCACTTGCATGTGTGTGAGTGCATACCAGCCATGAGTATGTTTCTCACCTTTTAGGGCTTCTCACCTAGTGGACAACCAAGAGTTCCATCGCCTCAGAGTGAGTATGCATTTTTCGGACAAACAACCTAGATCTGATCCACAATGTGTTGGACAAACAATCGAAGCTTGATCCACCTTTTTATTTTTGTTCATTCTTACTTCTCTTCCTTTTAGTTATTGCCATTGCATGAATGCGTATCTTGTTTTGCTGTATATTATACATCTTGTGTGTGTCCCTTTGTGCATATGTTGGTTTGATATAGGATCTTGGATCCTGGGGACTTGTGCAACCTCCTTTGATCTTTTTCATCCCTTGTCATCCACATTGGTATGATTGGACCCCTCTTAAATGTCTACTTTAGTGTGAGTTTGAAGCAAGTTCATATTTTCACTAAAGTGGGGGCTAAATGTAGCGTAGAAAAATGGACCTTTGGACATTTTCATACTCATTTGGGTCCTTGTGGATTTTGGCTTAGTTTTTCCTTAATTTAGTGTTGTAATGTAAATAACACATTCACATTAGGTCTTGGTCCCTTACGAACTAATACAAATTTTATGATGCCTTGTAAAAGTGTTGTGAAGTGTTGTAACACACTTTCACACTTTTCTAGGATCTTATTATTATATTTCACTTAAATAACCTCTTTTTATCATTTACCAAGCCTTATTTCAAAGTGTTGTAAAAAAAATTCACGCTTTTCTGGGCTTGTCATCAATAAGTTGACCCTTCTTATGTTTTAATTGGCCCCATTTTACACTTACATGCCTTAAGTGTATTTTCAAAAATAATTCCGATAAACATCATTTAATACATGTCTAATTTCTGAAACCCACTTAAAATGCCTAAGTGGGACCCATTCACCACCAGGGGTGAATGAGTCCCCTTTGGCTCAAAAATCAAAATGAATTCAAAATTTTGGTGGGTTTTTATTTTCTAAGATCTAAGGTCGGCCTGTGATGTAGTATTTTCGGGAATTAGGGAATAATTGTGTATAAATACAAGGTTCTTTTCTATTCATTTCACCCCCAATTATTCATTCATCATTCATTATCCATCTCAAATCAAGCAAGCTAGGGTTTTAGCATTCTAAGTCATCAAGATAGTTTTCTAAGGAATTCAAGGACAAATTCTTCATCCATTGTTTCAAAAATTCAAGATCCATCATCATGGAAAGTCTCTAATTCCATTATTTCATGTTCATGCTTCATCTTTTTTCTTCATTTGGTTTAATTACCTAAAATGGGTTTGACCAAGGCAAACCCCTACTCCCTAACATTCAACATTTCTCTCTCTTTCTTTGTGTGGTTGCAGGTCTAGGTACTTTGAAGGTTAGGAGATCATTGAAGAATAAATTGCAAACTTGTTGGAGTCATTTCCCTATTGGAAAGGTCAAAATATTCACAAAAAGTCATTTATAGTGCTGAAAATTAGGGTTTTGGATCCAGAAACTTGAAAGTACAAAAAGAGCAGACTGAGAGCTTCGGATTCCACTTTCAGGTTTTTTAAAAAGTCAAAGTGGACTTATTCGCCATTAGTGGCAAATGAGTCCCATTGTACCTTTTTTTCAGAGATTTATGTGGATTTGGATACCCATTTGTCCAAAATGGGCTTCGAAATAGTTTTCTAGATCTGGGACTGAGATTGTTGAGTTTTTTAATTTGACTGAGTGGAGTGTGGATATGGTAAAGGTTGATACAAAAGAACTTAGGGCAGAATATGAGAAGGTAAGACATGCCTTCAAAATCTCAGTATTGCAACATTTCTTGGGATCTGTTAAGGGTCAAGGGAAAATTATTCTGGGTCAATCAAATAAAGAGCCACTCCCCATCAATTATTTTGCTACATATTTCTAGAGAACTTTCTATTCTTTGTGCCAAATCATAGGGTATGACCCATCTATAGGCATGCCCATGGCTAAGATGTATATGGATACACACATCCAACACCCTACATGGTCATACCTAGGTGAAAAGATTCATGAGGGCCTATTTGCACTGAAGAAAGGTGAATATAGGGTGAGGTTTTACTAGTATTCCATGTTCATGCATATGTTTTTGTTCAAAGGAGCTACATACTTTGGAAAGGATATGACATTGGAAAAAAAGGAGGGAGATATGGATCTACTTGTCCAATGCCGAACCTCACTCCTTGATTATAGAAATGACAACAAATCCAATTTTGTGGTGTTTGAAAATCCTTTTGCTTCCAAGCTGAGGAGAGTTTTAATTTTGAATATGCCAAGAATCCCTACAACTTTGAATGAATTTTTGAGGCCTAAAGATAGGAGGCCCAATTTGAATATTGAGCACAATTGGGGAGGTGTTATTCCCTATCCTAGCTACATAATTCTGAGGGTGTATGGTATAAGGGTTGCACCTCACATACTGCCAAAAGATGTGCCACTGAGAGTTAGTTTCTTATCTGAGGTAATGTGGCAGTTAGGAGATGTGGAAGATAACCATTTGAAGGATCAGGGTAAAGGAACCTTTTCCCCTACATACACTTGTTTCTCTAATTTTGTCATGAAGAAGGGAGGATGGAGTAAGCTTGCTGATGTACTCAAACCTTTTGGGATGAAGAGGGTGAGAGAAAGAAACCACGATCCTGAGGGATTCATGGCATGGCTAAAAGCAAGAATTAGAAGCTCCAAATTCACCCACAACTATTTTCTAGAGGATGTAATAAGAAATATTTTTGACTTCTAGAAACAAGATGGAAAAAAGATGAAATGGATTGCTTTTGAAAAACTAGAAAGGGAGATGCAATCTAAGGACCCGCAATTCTTGGCTTTAGGAAACATAAAGGATGAAATGTAGAGAATTGAGTATGTTTTTTCTGAATTTTGAGTAGGTGGTTGGACAATTGAAAGGAGAAAGGCTAGTCCAAGACAAGGGGAAGGTTGTTGTAGTAGAGGAACAAGGTGAGGGGGAAGCCCCTATGATGGAAGAAAGGTCGACATATCAACTCCCAAGAAAGTAAGTGTTTTCAAGAGGAAGGACAGGGTGAAGGAAAAACAAACATTGACTACCTCTTCTCGACAAGAGGAACCAAGAATCCCTTCACCAACACATGAAATGCCACCTTTGTCTTTTCCTAGGTCAACTAGTCTTGTGATTGTTGACATTGATTCACCACCAAGGCAGTCATCACAACCAAGGCAGCCACCTCCTAAGAGACAAAAGGTTGAATCAAGTGGCTTGGTGAATTACGATGAGGACTCTGAAGATGAAATATTGGTTACTAAGGAAGAGGCGCATCAAGGTATTCCTTCTCCCCCTAGGGAGATGGTACCACAACAAATTGGCCTCAGATTAAGCAAGGTGGGCCTTTTTGGCATGAATAACAAAGATGTTCTAGGGAAGATGCTTGTAAGTAGGTCATGAATGATGAATCATTTGTCAAATTCTCTACATTTTTGGAATTTGCTTGGAGAGTGAAGAAAGATGAATATATTAATAATATTGAAAAGAAGAGGAGCCTACACCTAGAATTGCTTGATCAAGTTATTCAGGCTCAGGTTATGAAAGAAATGAAAGAGAGCTTCAAGGCATAACAACATAGGAGGGTAGAGAGTTAGTAAGAAAAAGTGGTATCCTCTTGTTGCCAGAATGGGACCTAACCTCTACAATAGATTTTGACACAATGAAGAGGTATGACAAGCCCTTGTACAATTTTGAGGAAGCAACAATTGCACCACAAGGGTCTGCTTTTAGTGAGTAGTGGGACACTTTAGCTATTTGGGCTCTAGCCCCAAATACAAAAAAACTAGAAGTTGCAGAGCCATTTGCAAACTATAGAGGGGGCCTGATTATAAAGAGGGTATCTGATACCTATGCCATTGAAGCCGCCACCATGTCAGTAAACATTGCTCAATTCACAAAGGAAACCGTGGAGTCTATGACAATAGAAAAATAAAATTTTAGAAAGATGCACAATGATTTGTTAGTTGAATATGGCAAGAGCCAACAAAAGATAATGCAATTGTAGACTAAAATGGCATTATTAAAAGAGAAAATGCAAAATATGCAATCCAATGTGCCCACACAAACAGATTCTACTTCTCTTGCCTCACCACAAGCACAAACACCTTCTGCCCCTGCTCCTCCCACAGACACTTCAATGGAAATCGCGTCATATAACATGGGAAATGTGCCTATCTCAATTGAAGAGCCAAGTACATTAGAGGCACAATAGACAAAATAAATTAGTAAGTAAGACCTACTTGAGAAGTTGAAGACATATGAAGAAAGGTGTAATCAACATAACAGGATGATCCTTGTCAGCAATCTGAAGATTGTGACTTCAGTATTGGAGCATCTAAACAAGGGAGTTGATAAGATATTGATTAACATCCATGCTAATTATTTTTCCATGATTGATGTTGTGAAGAACTTTTATAGAGACAAGGAAGTGGCAGACCCACTTATGGAAAAATAGATTCCCAAACTACAAGATTTGAGGCTAATGGCTGTGGGATCCAAGCATGATGTGAACAAGCTAGATAACATCCAACCTACCCTTATATTGGTGAATGGAATGCAAGAATTCCAAGGAAAGACTGACCCTTTGGAGGCCAAAATAAGGGACTTGGTTAAAGGGTTTGATGAGATGAATTTTGGTCTCCTTCCTGACATCTTCAAGGAGAATGGTGAGATCAAATATTTGTAGGATTGGAGAGGGCAAGAAAATGATATAATTGCAAAGAAAGCAACCCTAATTTGTGAGGGAACTGATATAAGAACAATATGGACATGCTTACTCAAGTAGGAATTGCCTTGGAGGAATTTGACAAGGAAGCCAATTAGGTGGTAACCAAGTATGCACCATACAAAGCAAAGGATGATAGTGTTATTGCATTCAAGTGGCCCTTAGAAGAGGAATTTCAATCACGGAAAGACAAGTACCTAGACATCTTGGATGATTAGGTTGTTGTGGTGGATGGTTAATGTAATTTTGGTCTCAAAGTCTGCAACAATGGAGAGTAACGGTTGGTTGAATATAATACATGGCCTGAAACTAATATAGATTAGGCCTTTGATAAAGTAATGATAAAATATTGTATTCTCTCCATTTTGGAAAGTAATGACAAGGATGCAAACATGGAGGTAATTTTTCCTTTTTCTCTTTCTTCATTTCTTGATTTTCTTCCTTCAAGCTTGGTGTACATGGACATAATTTTGAAAGCACGTGGATATATTGCTGCAACAAATAAAAGGTGCCTTTTGGAAGGTAGGACAAGATCTTCATCGACAAATGTAAATGGTTTTTGTCCCATGTGATATTTCCCTCCATTTGAATTGCAAATATAACTACATTGGGGAATTTTCTATTGTATCAGTCATATAGGAAATGGAAATGTGTACATTTTGACCCGAAGCTTGTTTGCTCCTTCATTTCTATAAGAAGGAATTCACGACCAAATGTACAACTTGTTGATTGATTACAGAGAAAGTTGTGTAATGAGAATAAAAAGAAAGTTGTGTAATGAGAATACAAAGAATAGTTTAGAGTTTTTGTGTCTTAGGTTTTGAGTCTAATTGATATGCATATGTAATTTTCGATAATAGTACTAGCAATTGAATAGAAAATGGGGCAAATTCAAAGTCATTTCTCTCCTAGTGTATTCATTTCATGAACTATTAATAAAATGATCAAGGGTTGTTTTGTTAGTCTTCATTGATTTCTAATGAATGTGTGGTTTTGTCCTTGTTTTTAATTCAAAGAATTAATGAAATTGCTTGGATGAAGCTATAGGTTCATGTAATTTGAGTATCAGGATATTTATAAGAAGTTATGGTTTGGGATACAATGTTGAAATGCTATAATGTAGTGTTGGAAAAGCTTTATAATGCTATGTATTAGTATGTTGTCAAAATTATATCTGTGTTGAGATTGATTATGTTTCCTAGTTAAGGCACTAATCTGAGCTTTGTATTCATGATACATCTTCTTGGTCGTTCAGTAGAAAATCAAATTTATAAAATAACTTCAAATGAACTACATTTGTTATTATTTCATGTTAAGTTCTTTCATTCTCATGCTCTAAATGTTGAGTGTTGTAAAGGAGTAGCCATCTTCTTGAAATATTTCATTTATATGAGCTATTATATGAGAATTCATCTGTTATTTGCAATGTATCTGGTCATGAAGTGCATAAGTCTTTAGGTACATTATGGGATCACCCTCCTAGGTCTTGTAGAGCTTGAAGTGTAGGAGGAAAGAATTGTTGCTTTCACTCGTTCGTTGGCCAATCCCTTCAAGGTGCTAAGAATTGGAAATGGCAATTCCATAGGCTCCTTTGAAGATCAACTTGGTTCTTAAAAAACAACCAACAAGATCACCATTCAAAAATGCAGTTTTTACATCCATTTGATGAACTTTACACCCATGTTGTGTTGAAAGAGCCAACAAAGCACAAATGGTAGTCCATTTTGCCACAAATGGTAGTCCATTTTGCTGTAGGTGCAAAGAAAAAGTTTCTTCATAATCTATGCCCTCTTTTTGAGCATAACCTTTTCCAACAAGTCAAACTTTATGTTTGTCAAGTGAGCCATTTGCTTTATATTTATTTCTAAAAATCCACTTGCAACCAATAGGTCTACAACCAGGCGGTGGATCAACCAACTCCCATGTGTCATTTTTGAGAAGATCATCATACATGATTTGCATAGCTTGCTGCCACACTACAACATTTTTAGCATCTTTATAGGAAGTTGGTTTGGAGTCTATTGTCATATTGAGTTCATCAAGAGACTCTGAGTTACTTGCAATAGAGGATTGAGCTTGCTGCCTTATTTTGTAAGAACTTCTTGTGCCCATTTTGCCTATTTTGTCAGGTCTTAAATGTTTCAAAGTTTGCTCAACTTGTTTGGCCCACTTGTGGGGTGATTTTGGGTGAACCAAAGGTGCTTCCATGTCTTGACTAGAAGCTCCATGAGTGGCTAATTATTCTAAACTCCCATGGTCATCAAGAGATTGAGAATCATCATGAGAGGTGGTTTCTTCTTGCAGATTTTGAGTTAGAGTATCATGAGATGGGGCATCTACACATAGAGGCGGTATAGATGGTTCCAACAAAGATGGTTCTAAACGATTTATTCCCCCCCATATTGAGGAATTTCACATGGATGTTCTTTCCAAGCAAGAAACTTGACAAATTTGTCAAGTTGTTTTAATTGGCAATCAACATTGACATCATTTTTGAAAGACTCACAAAATACATCTCATGCAATAAGAAATTTCTTGTTAGCTTCATCATATAGTCTATAGGCTTTTGAAGATTAAAAATAGCCAATTAAAATGAAATGCATTTATAACTTCTTTGATGCAACTTACTTCTTTGCCCCTTTGAAATTAATGCATAGCAAGTGGAACCAAAAATGCGAAGATGTTGAATAGAGGGAGGATAACCAAACCAAACTTCATATGAAGTTGCTTGGTGAAGAGAAGGTGAAGGAGATCTATTGTGAAGATATACTGCTGCCCTTGCTACTTCTGCCCAAAAATGCAACTTAATACCTTTGAAATACACTATTGCTCGAACCATATTCATTATAGTTCTATTCATTCTTTCAACAACACCATTTTGTTGAGGAGTACCTAGAATAGTGAGATGATATTGAATCCCATTTTGATGAAAATAATCCTCAAAAACTATGGAAGTAAATTCTCTACCTTTGTTTATTCAAAGAGTACCAATTTGAAATTGTGCTTGATTTTCAACCATAATGCGAAACTTCTTAAAAGTTTCAAAAGCTTTAGATTTTTGTTGCAAGAAATAAATCTGAGTCATGCGACTATAATCATCAATGAACATAAAATACTTACATCCTCCAACCGGAGTCATTGGTAAAGGCCCACATAAATTAGAATGTATGAGCTGCAATTTTTTCGTGTGCTTGCCAAGTGGAGTGAGGAAAATAATCTCTATGTTGTTTTGCAAGAATACAAGCCTCACATTTTTCAATAGTCTTAGGCAAAGTAGGAAAACCTGCAATACCATTCTTTTGCATGATACAAATGTTATCATAATTAACATGTCCAAATCTCACATGCCATAAAAGACAAGGATATATTTTAACTTCTTCAGTAAGATATGCAAAGCTCCTTGAAAGAGCTGAAGTGCCATGAAGTTTCAATAACTTGCCATCCTCACAATCAGTAAAGACAATTTGATTATTTTACTTCTTTCTAACAATCACTTGTCCATCTTCCAACAAAATGGAATGACCTTGTTGTCAAATCAATACTAATGACAACAAATTACGTTGCAATTGAGGAAGATACAAAACATCATGAAGTACAAAATCTGGAAGGCCAGGCAATTTGGGGCTAATGGTTCCTTTTCCAACAGGGTTGAGATTTGATTTATCTGCCAAATAGATTGTGCCACAAACACCTTCATTAAATTTTTCAAAATAATCTCTTCTAAATTTCATATGTTGTGTGGCTCCAGTGTCTAACACCCAAGCATTATACCATGAAGCATTAAATGAATTATAGTAAGAAAAATCTGAAAGAGAAAGAACATATTGATCAGTATCACTACCACATGCAAATTGGGCTGCTCCTGAAGTTTTGTCATCATTAGGTGTTTTATCTTTTTGTTTAAAGGAACTTTCTATGTTATCCCCTGAAAATTTGCATTCATATGCTTCATGGCTACCTTTTCGACCACATCTTTTACAATACAAGTGTTGCCTATCATTTTGATTTTCATGTTGAGAGTGGCCTTTGCCATATGTACCTCCTCTCCCTCTATTCTTCCATCTACCTTTTCCTCTATCATTATGACCACCTAGAAGAGTTCTTAATAGGGGGTTGGTCTTTGTGGTGGGCAAGGCAAACATTTTCGCCAATATTATCAACTTTTCTACCAAAAGTTTTCTCACGTTCTGCAAACTTTTCAACCAATTTATCAAAAGTGATGGTCTTCAATTGGTTACTTGCTTGAAGGGACTCTAAATATGTGGAATGTGTTGGAAGAAGACCCTTTATGAAGGCTGTGACATAGATGTCAACTTTTCCACAGGCAGCACCAACATCTTGTTTTATGGCTCAAATTTCTGAAGCCAAACTCAGAACATCTCCATTTTTTAATTCAAGATTGAATAACTTCGGTTGTAATTGAATAAACTCCAACTCAGAATGAGAATCATATAGATCTCTCGATTTTTGAAGGGCATCCCAAGCAAGTTTACACCCTTGTATATGTCTAAACACATCTCTATTGACTGAAGCCCTTTTCAAACTTCTTTTTCTTTTGCAACAGTTGGTGTTGGTGTTGTAGGTTGGGCATCACCATCACAAATATTACACCATAAATCATTAAAAATGAATGTGCTTTCTATTTTCCTATACCATTCTATCCAACTGTCTTTTCTAGTTAATATTTCCGTTTCCCCAATCATTGATATAACAGATTGCATTGTGAATTGCAAAAAATGCGCACAGCTTGCATAAATTGTGCAAACAAAACAACTACTTGAATTTTCTTGCTTAAATATGAAACAGAAAGCAAGATAAAGGATCTCTGTGACAAGAAATAAACCACAGGAAATGAAGTCACCTTTAATATCTGCCGTGTCTTCTTTAGCAACTTCTACAGCAGTCACCCCTTGGACAGTTAGGAGAGAAGACAGACGTTTTTTACATTTTCTTCTTGTATGAAAATACTAATTTTGAATCGAAAATTGATTGGGAAAATATATAAAAGCCTAGGCTCTGATACCACTGTCAGGCCAGGATTGATAGCAAGAAAAAGAAAAAGAAAACACTTCCAGAAAATTATATTAAAACAGAGGCAGCGATTACAAAATAAGGCAGAGGCAGACAGTTACATCTCTGCCGTAACTATCAAAACCAGAAAACTGATATGAAAACTAAGCTCTAAGAAACTACAAACAAACAATAACAAAAACTGCCCAAGAATTAGGATTATATTTAACAATTTTTGGATGAGATTGAAAGTAATTAAGTTAAATTGATTAGATGAGAGTATCTAAATGCTCCATAACTAGAATTTGTAAGGAATAACGTTTATTCCAAATTGATTAATGGTTAAATGTTTTAGTTCACTTTTAGTGCATTTATTTCTGTAAATGTTTTTAGTTTTATTGGCTATAGTAATGTATTGATTATGTCAATGCTAAGATTCTCATCACTCTATAATCTATTTATAAGAAGAGAGAGATGTTTTTATGTTTATATTGATATAATATCGTTATTTTTGAGACATAAAGAGATTCCAAATTGATTCAGTATATAATATTTAAAATTTAATCACCCTAATCAAGCCTCACCATACCCACTGCACTATTAAGAAATTTAAAATTTATTTTATCCAATTCAACCATTCATCAAATACAAGGAATATAGGGTAAATAAACATTGCAATCAATGATATTACAATTTCAAATGAAAAAAGAAATACTCATCTACTCTATAAAGATAAAATCTATAATTTAAAATTTGATTTCTTTAAACCCTGAAGTGGCCTGGATACTGTGAACTAAAACATAAGGTGAGAATAAGGTTTAATCGGCTTCCTTTGCACTGGAATGAGGAATGCACTAGAATTTCAAATAAATCCATGATGATGGCGACTGGAGAGAGTGCCAATAAGAGAAGCAGCTTGGAAGTTGAAGCGTGGGAAACATGGAATAATCATAAGTCTACAGTTTGAGATCCATCCATCAGTAAAATGAATAATCAAAAACTATTTAATATCTTGCACATTTTTAGCTTGTTATACCTCTACTTTTAGATCTTCTTGTTAATTTACAGAAAAATTATAATGAAAAAGAAAGAAAACAGAGAATTTATCTTACTAGCATGTGTAGTTTATTCATTTAATTTTATATTTTAAAAAAATTATATAATTGAAAAATAACTTTCAATAAATAAGAGTCACAAAAATTTACTTCACAAGTAGATTTGACCATCATTTTAGAGCCCTTGTACAATTTTACTCCTCATCTCTGGCCTGCTTTTCCTCCTCCTCTTGTTGAAGAGGAGCTTTGTTTGCACAAGGAAAGATATGAACTCTGAACATAAATTTGTTTTGATGGTTGTCCAGCTGCTCAAAAATACAAATGTCTCCTTCCTTTATATTATTAGCCCGTGTAAAATATCTCCACCCCCCACTAAAGGTAGGTGTATTGCTCTTAATAATACATTGCACCTTCCATTTCTTACACTCTCTATTCAAAAGAACAACTTCACTTTTTTGGTTTGGAAGTTGAATTGGATAATCCCATATTTTGGTGAACTCCTGCATTCCCCAACCATAACAAAAACTAAGTTATTTAACCCAAAAGATCATTGATTTAATATATTCTTAAACTTCACAATTCATACAAATGCAGATTTCCATATTATGCATTGCATATTGTAAGCTTGTTAAATGCCTCTGTTTAGATCCTCTACTCCTAATGAAAATTTGAAAATATATATAACCAAAGAAAAGATAATTTGATCTCACTAGCATGTGTGGTTCATTTACATTCCATGATTTCATAACCATTTCACGAAAGGGTTTGTCTGATTTGAAAGGAGCAGCAGACTCCATTGTCATGTGCTTCCTAGAGGAGAAACAATGTCCATATTTCTTGGATGAATGACCTACAACAAAATTAACTTTATTGTTATACCAGTTATCCTAATAAAAATAGGATATAAGTGCCTATTTTAAAAGTTCAAATGAATTGTGGAGCTTACAAATTTAATAAGCCCTGTATTTGTGGACAAAACTTTTGCTTACCAAGAAAAGAGGATTTCCTTTTCCTCCCTCGTTTTTTAGCCGCTGGTTCAGATGTATCATTGTTTTCCTCATCAGAAACCAAATCAATGAGTAACTTTGGTTGATTGGGGCTTCTCTTATCTAAACCAGTGTTTATTTTCTCAAGTTGAAGAGCATTGATATTTTTCACACACCCACTTGTTTCAAATATCTGAACCTTGAAACAGAGCTTCGATATATACTTGAACACAACAAAATCTCCCAATTGCAGCCCATGATATTTTACAAAATTTTCCCACCCATCTCGGAATTCCAGTTGATTGTTTTTACCCAATAATTGTACATCCCACTCCTGCCCACTTGGGCCTTGCAAAACCATATGTTCCTCTCTCTCCTCTCTCTCATTTATAAACTGTGAAGCAAATGCAGGAGGAATGTTCTGCAGTAAACACATCACAGAATTTGTTTTTATAGATTCTAACCAGTATATATGAAATCAAAACATGGAGGGTAAAATTTACCAGTTTTTGTGCAAAGTCTCCAAGCATAACTTTGAAGAAGGAGACACACCCATCAAAGCGCTCTTTCTCATGGTGTTTACCATGATTTCTAAAACATTTCAAACTGCACATCCTGCATGGTATAAAAAGCTCCCCTGTTTCTTCATCTTCCATGGCAAACCCAGATGCCAAGCTTGTAAGGGTACGCCCAAAAGCACATTTAAAATCCTCGAACACCTACGTGCATGAATATAACAAAAAACACAGCCAAAGTCTGAATGAATGACTGACGTGCACTTAAGTCAAGTAACAGAGACTGTCAGGTAGAATTAGATCAGTGTGAGGAAAAAGAGAGTGCAGAGAGCAATCATGTATTTTATCATAATCATGGCGAGAGTTGTGTGATGAATCATATCCTGTCAGGCAGCACCCAAAATCAAGAAATATGCATTAATCACTTAGATTTCGACATAATTGCAAAGAATGGCAGTATTGGAATAAGGAGACGCGTACAGATCGTACAAGCATGGGTGACACGTTACTGTGAAGGATTCCTGCTCTGCCACGTATATGGGATGTGTTCGTTTGTCGTTTTTCTTGCAATTTTAAATTTAAAACTTAGCTAAATTTTTCGAACTCCAGGAAAGTGTAGCACTGCCAAAGGAAATTCTTTAACTGAAAATTATCTGGCCCACAAAATTAGGAAAAACCATAAACATTTGCATGTCTCTTCAATTTTTGCTCTGCTGAATTACAATACAAAGAAATCTTGTTAGCTGACTTAAAATGCATGAACGAATGATTGTAATTTAAGGGATCAAGGGAAGTTTTAGGTAATGATTATGAAGTGAGATAATTTCTCCATTACTAAATGGGATTGTAGAATCTGTAGAAGTTTCAGGTAACTGACTATTATAAAGATAGATAATTTTTTCATTACTAAAAGTAACTTGAAGTATGAATATTTATTTTATTTTATTTGTGGATTATTTATTTATTTGTTATATATTTTTTAATTAAGATAAAATGAGTTTTTGATAGGGTATGAATTTTTATAAAAAAAAGTCAATACAATAAAATCATCAACATAACAGTTAAATAATAATAAAAGTCAGTTATTAAAAGAACAATACAATATCTAACAAATGACTGGTCCAATATCAAGGTGGGTTGAAGTCAAAATTCTTTTAAAGATATTTAATTAATCTTGGTCATCTTGTCTTTAATAGTATAGGGATGCAACTAGAAATGGTAAACCTATAAATGAAGTTGGCATAATAGAGAATTCATAATCCTAAATTTTGATTTTATTTGTATATCTCTAATAAATAATAAAACAAGATTGAAGTGATATAAAATAGAAATTTTGTGACAAGGTAGAAAACCATAAAAGCATTACGAAGATAAAGAATTTACCATAAAAAACAAACATGGTTGTTTTTACCATAATTCCTATTAATTGAGTTACATTATTTAGTTGTTCTATTATAACTCATAGAATTGATGATACATGATTGCACTTAGTTTAAGTTATACCTTATTACATAATATATCAAATTCATTATTTACAATTATGATGCAAATCATCATGAGAAATTTTATATAGATTTTATGTTTAAGACATTGATTGTTCTCAATGCTATATGAATTATTATGTTAGAAGACATAGAATTAATTATGTTTGTTCATATTTTCACTAATTTTTTTAATCAGTGCATGTTTTGAATGTTGAGTTTAGAAAATCTCTTGTATTATTATAAACTGTTATGAAAACTTTGTTAGTGAGAAGGGACATTTAATGGAAACTAACATCTTTGACTGAAGTGAAACTAATAATATCATTACAGACATTTCTAGATGTGTGATTTTAAAAGCATGATTTTCTTACCTTTAAGATTGGTAGCTTTATAATCAATAGGATTTGATGCTAAGAAAATATTATGGACTATTTATTTTAGATGAAAAGAATACTATGTTTCACCTAGTTGGAACAATGATTGTGTATGTAAAATTGTAAACATCTTCCTTTCACTGAATGTGAGCAAAATTATAATAGATGATGTGTCCTTGACTTTTATAATAATAATGATTGATAGTGACTTATTTTGTGGTTTTTATAATTGTGTCTACATTATATTGGATGATGTAGTTTGAAATACAAGAAATGTGTATTTTTGATGTTTGAAGATAACTGTCTTGCTTCTCTTTCCTTGTTGAAATAGTCATGCATAGAATTTTCATAAGAAACCTTATGAACATTATGCAATCATAATAAAAATTAATGATATAATTAGTGAAAGAATTTAGTGACTATTGATGAATGTAATGCTTCTTCATTATTTCATAGTGTTATTAAGTTACATATTGTGTATTTATATAAGAGATGCTCAATCAAATTTAGTCATCAAGAAAAAAATATGATAGCCAACCCCAACAACTATTCATATGCTTGATTTTATAGAAATAAGCTTGTACAAAGCTACTAAGTAGTATTACATAAATCATGTACCTTGTTTACAAGAACAAACACATATCAAATATTCAAAGATCAAGGCCTTTGTTACTTGCAAATTTATATTTATATCCAATTTTTAATAATAAGAAGGGGATCATGGTGTGTTTTTTAGATTATATAAGATTATGGTAGGAAAGAACATCACAAATTAGTAAACTACATGGATAGCATATACCAAAACAGAATATTCAAGATCCAAACTAACTTTTAGCATAGTATATTACTTATAAACAACTCTAATACAACATTTGTCCATCTTCAATATACATATCAAGTCATGTAATACATTCTCCTTCTTTGATATATACATAACATTAAATATTATAGTTCAAGTCAAATATTCATTCTTCTATTTATCTATATCTTATATATTTTTTCTCTCTTTATTCCACATCTATTACATTCTCTTGTCTATTCTATCTATTTGAGCCCTTCTTATACCAAAATATAAGTATCTTCATGGGGTGTGTCTTTTGTACATGTGATAGCTCTCAGGTGTGGTGGTATTATATTCCTTTTGTGATAGATGAATTTTATTGTAGGGTTATATTTTTCCTTCCAACATCATCCCCTCTTTCAAACGTCTAATCCTCAAGACATCATGGTTATGTCCTAGAAAAAAATGACCAAATTGTGTACCAAAAAATGAGAAAAAGTATTTTTCATGATAGGATTTTTTAAAATGGCCATTAGTTAAATGCACTATCTCTCCCACTAGGCGATCCCTTGTTGTTGTAGTACTTATTTTCCCATTAATATCAAGAGTAGAGTTTACTTTCCTTGATCTAATGTATCTAGTATTTGAATTAACATGGTGACTTTATTTTCTTATATGAGTAGAGATCTATACTATTGGAAAGCAAGAGACTCACTACTTATTTGAGTTATTTTATTTGGCCTCTTAGAATTTACCTCTGACTACAAACTTGATAGTATTGGTTATAAAGTGCTTCAATGTATGTACCTACTAACTTCCATTTTTATCCTTCCAAACATGATAAGTAGATGCTTCCTACATTATCTTATTCTCAATATTTTTAAGTTGTACCTTCAATTATTTTCTAGTACAAGACATCCAATACAAAAATTGGTATGCAAAATTTATATTTAAAAAAATTGTTTACATGTTGCTTATTTCAACTTTTAACTTAGATTGTGCAATATCATATTTATTCATTATTTCTTAAATTTATTTATTTTTATGAAGCTATTCGCTCTTGATTATGCATTTTTTGTAATATATATCATCTATAAATTATTTCAATTTTTATCCTAGGTGGTTGTTTAGTATCCTTAGTGAATTGTGGAGATATTGCATGCAGTTTCTTTAGTATATTGTCTACTATATCCACTACATCTACTTGTTTATAGCAATATCCCCTATTTGAATTTTTTGCAAAGGTGATATTTGTGCTAAGTCTATAATTGGCAATTATAAAAGTGAAGGGGATGGTAGTGGTTGGAGTTGTTTTTATCTTTTATGTATGTATGTATGTATGTATGTATGTATGTATGTATGTATGTATGTATGTATATGTATGTATGTATGTATGTATATATATGTATGTATGCATATATATATATGTATATGTAAATGTATATGTATATGCATATGTATACATATACATATACATATATATGTATATGTATATGTTTGTATATGCAAATGTATATGTATATGCATATGTATACATATACATATACATATACACATACACATACATATACATATACATATACACATACATATACATATACATATACATATGCATATGTATATGTATATGTATATGTATGTGTATATGTATATGTATATGTATGTGTATGTGTATATGTATATGTATATGTATACATATGCATATACATATACATTTGCATATACAAACATATACATATACATATAGTAATGGAAACATGGTTAAATAGATGGTGGAGGTGAAGGAGGTTCTTGTCCTAATGCCTTAGGTATTATATGTAAGACTTTTTCTATTCTCTTTTTTTTATTTCTCCTATAGTAGTATCTCTTCCTATTGTGCCATTTTTTCCTTTTCTTCCTTTAATAGCGTAACTTATAGGATTTTTGATTAACCTCTCTAGTTTCTTATTTGAGTCTTGCATTCTTTTGCTTCAGACTTGAGAGGTTTTTTTCTTTTTTTAATCTGAGTTCTTACTATAAAAATGTCAATTTCTTCTTTTTCTTTGTTGGAAATATGAATAATAACCCACTTGAAGCTGCACACACTTCAAAGGATCAACCAAGAAGAATACCATTAACATGAATAAAGAAGTGTTGCAACATGATCAAGAAGATGATCTTGAATGTATTGAGATAGAACTCATGAGATGATTTACAAATGTACAAGAGCCTTGCTTGTATAGGAAAGGTGAGAGCAGGTTGGATAACAACCTTAGTTACAAACATTAAATGCCTAATGCATAATTATAAATGTATGAGAGAAATATTAAATGCCTAGATAACTACATGTCTATTAATGAGATATGGTCCCATTAAATACTAGTTTCTAGAATGCTACCTAGGAAACTAACTCCTAAGTAAACTATTAATAATGTGAATAGGTCCTCACTAATAACTAGTTAAGAAATAACCCCTATGCATAAAGATTTTGGCACCCACGGTTCTCTAACACTTCTATGGTTTCTCACCTAAAAGGAGAGAGGTAGGACAAAATGGGCAATGTCACCACTCAAAACTAATGCAAGTATGAATGAAATATGTCTAAATGCAACAAACTGATAAAAATATGATTATTAATGTAAAACTTAAGAAATGCAAGTTGTTTGAAAACACATTGTGATATGCAAAATGACTTAAGAATGCATACAGACAATAACAGAGATGAATGAAATTGGAGAGGTGCACCCAAAAAACTGGAATGTGATGCAAAGAGACTCTAGAATCCTACAAAATTTATTGTTGAAGCCAACTAGGACACTTACACCAAGCTGGGCAACTTAGTCCTGTTTTAGGGAGATTCTACTAAAATAGGTTTCAACCAAAAGGGTATCCAAAAATGTAGAAATCATTGAAAGTGGGACTAATTTTCCACATATGGTGACTTAGTCCACCTGTGGATCTTAGGAAATTCGGGGCAGGAATATGTAGCCTTTAGTCTGTACTTCTCTTCTTGATAGATGTCTAGTTTTGATTATGCAGAAATCAGTCTACAAGAGGTCTCCAAGCTTCTCTTAGGGTTTTGTTGACTTGAATCACTTTGATGAGATAATGACACCTTTTAACACCTTTCTCTTTGACAAATCTGCATACAAGACTTGCAAAACACACATGCAAAGAGGGGGAAAAGGGTCAAGGGTTAGTGAATAGGGGTTTTCCTTGGTCAAACCCCGATTTGTAATCAAACCCTTGAAAATGAAATGAAATAAAGAGAGAATGATGAATGAACAACATGCAATGCTACAACTCACCAAACCCTTGATGTAGAAATCTGAAGATATGCAAGTAGATGCTCCAATGAAGACTTGATAATGCCAAAGTGCTTGAGAATGATCAATGTATGTATGCCAATGCATGAATGAATGTATTAGATGAATGGGAGCGAAAATGAGAGGAAAACCCTTTATTTATACTTGATTTTACAAAATTTCTCAAAAATAACACATCATAGGCTGACCTTAAGGTTAAGAGAATAATATCCCGCCAGAATTTTAAAATAATTTTTATTTTTGTGCCTAGTGGGACTAAGTCACCCCAAGTGGTGACTTGGTCCCACCAGGGCAATTTTATTGGGTGTCAAGAATTAAAGTGTATTTAATGATGTTTAACGGGGTTATTCTCTGAAACAAACTTAAGTAGGGCTAGAAAGTGCATTAAGGGGCCATTTAAACATAAGAAAGGGTCAAATTAGTGATGAAAAGCCTAAAAAAGTGTGAGAGTTTGTTACAACTCTTTACAACACTTTGAAATAAAGCTTGGTAAGTGATAAAAATAGGTTATTTAAGTGAATTATAATGAAAAGTTCCTAGAAAAGTGTGAAAGTAGGTTACAACACTTCACAACACTTTTACAAGATATCATAGAATTCTTAATGATTCACAAGGACCCAGGACCTAATGTGAATGTGTTGACCACATTACAACATTAAATCTAGGCAAAATCAAGCCAAAATGACCAGGAGGGCCTAAACATGAGAAAAAGTAGAAGGGTTACTTTTTCCGTGTGCACATTTAGCCCCCACTTTAGTAAGAGGATGAACCTACTTCAAACTCACATTAAATTAGTCAAACATGCAATCAAGAGGGGTTTCTATGAACTAATGCTAGAAAAATGAGACAAAAACAATCAAGAGGGATGATCAAGCCCCCAGGATGAAGATCCCATGGCAAACTAAACATAAGTACAAAGAAACACATATGAGGACGATGTAAATGAAGAGGGAGAGAAGGAGAAGGAAAAAGAGAGTCAAATCAAGCTTCAATCGTTTGTCCATCCTATTGTGGATTAGATCTAGGATGTTTGTCTAGAAAAAAAATGCATACTCACTCTGAGGTGATAGAACTCATGGCTGTCTGCTGGGTGAGAAGGCCCAAAAGGTGAGAAACATACACTCATGGCTGGTATGCACTCACACACAGATAGGTGGCTATGGGGAAAGTCATGCATCAGAATGGGCTTCCCGCTCACCCATCCCAAAGTTATACCTCTTGACAACTTTAATAAGGTGCCACAAAAGAAAATGACATGTTGAGCTTCACGAGACAAGCAAAACTTCATATGCTTGGATCTCATGAACAAACGTGATGACACCACATGCATGCAAGCTGTGTTATGCAAGGTGGCCATATAACAAATGAAAAATGCAACATGCAAAAGACATTCAAAGGAGTCTTGCTTATTTTGTGTGAGGTCTTTAACTTAGGGAACATTGTGTCTAATGTCTCCAACAAAGGACCAAACAAAGAATAGAAATTTGCAACTTAGGGGATGCAATACGTCGCATCAAGCCACTAAGAGGAATGTAATATGCTAAGATAGGTCACGCTCATGAAGGACACTACACCCAATGTCATCCACAAAGAGACAAACACATCGTATGAAGTAACAAGGCTGCACTAAGAATAAAGAAAAAAAATGCAAAATGAATAATGCCAATGTATGCCCCCACTTTAAAGGAATTTGTACACACCGTACTATAAGCAATTAATTTAAAGTAGCAAATGAAAAATGCCACAAGAAAGAAGAAATGAGAGCCAACTTGGAAAGCCCCTATGCCAAGTCATATGTTTCTAAGTAAGGCTACGTCATGTGAGAGAAAATAGAAAAGAGAAAAGGAAGGGGTTGCCCCAAAATGAAAGCACCAAACACATAAGGGATAGATTGGGGTTAGTATGTTCTATGCTATAATGTTGTGTAGAGAGCTCAAAATTGTCATCATCCCCCAAATACATAGAACGGGAAGAATGACACAAAGAGAGCAAAAAAAAAGAAAAAGAAAGATTTGTTTGGGTCAACATGGAAGAGACATAGGGTGTCTCGATGCTTTGCATCATCCCCAAAAGGAAAACACAAGCCAAATGAAAATAAAAAGGCAAAAGAAAATGGAAAAGATTTTGGGTCAACATGAAGGAGACATGAATGTCTCAATGCCTTGTGTCAACCCCAAAAGGAAAACACAAGAAAAAGACGAAAGAAAAAGGTGACAAAAAAAGAAAATCCTTTTGGATCAACATGAAAGAGACCTTTTGGTCTCAATGCCTTGTGTCATCCCCAAAAGGAAAACACAAGAAAAAGACAAAAGAAAAAGGAAAAAGTGATGTATGACATATAGAAGAATGAAGGTACAAATAGAGTAATATCATAAAGAGAAGGAGAACATCAAACAAAACATCACGGGGGAACACGTTATGCACATGAAAAAACATGAAATAAAATTAAAAAGAACATGTAAAAGACTAGTAAGGCCAATGCAAGTCAACCGTCGAGCAAATCATCCACCTCCCAGTCATGTTCATGATATGTCGAGGACATGCAATGAGCCAAAGGGACAAGAGCAAGTGTTGAACTAGGGGAAGCACTAGGTTCTACACTCTTTGTAGGAGATTTATCATTTAAGCTCATGGAAAAGGAAAATAATGTATTCAGATCATTATGCACCTCATCATCTATTTTAGCAATCTCATAAGTGTCATCTAGATTAATCACAATAGGAGGATGAATGATAATGTCCAATGAAGGGTGTACCTCTTGTTGTGGTTTTGTATTGGATTGTTTTGTTGTGATTAGGGAGGAGAGTCGTCATGTATTTCTTTTGTCAAGTGCAGATTTTGATTTTCTTTATAATTTTCTTCATTTTGTAACTTGCGAGCAAGGGCACGACGTCTACGCCTATGATCCCTAGCTCCTATATTTCTTTTGGTTTTATTTTCAAGTTTTGTTTGTGAAGGAGTGGGTTGATCAACCATAGGTTGCTTTTCCTCCCTAAGGGGAGTAATAGAAGGAACCATGGAAGGTTGTTCATTCACTTTCTCCTTTGCTTTGTAAACTTGTTTTATATGAGGAGGCATGATAGAGTTGTTATCATTATCTTGTGGTCTCTTAGACGATGTCGGGGAGATTTCGGGTGTTGGTTGAGCTTGGTTAGGTGGTTCTTGTTCGGGTTGAAGCATTGTTTCATCTAGGATAGGAGTGTCGAAAGTGGACAAGAACATGTTGTGGAGAGACAAGTCTGCTATTTTCTTTGCGAGGTGTTATAGGTTCCATGGGGTTGGGCTAAAAGGCTTCTAAGGAAAAGTTTCCTTTATAAGACAAAGGGTTAAAGCCGCTATGGTGAACAATGAATATTTCATTGTCAAAGGGAAACTTTAAGCATTTGTGTATGACCGAAGGGACAACTTTCATTGAGTGAAGCCATGGATGGCCTAGCCGCAAACGAAACTAGTTCGACTATGGGATGATGGAGAATGTGACAACCAATGTTTTTGGTCCTATTTATAATGGAAGGACAATTGATCCTATCATAGGGAAAGAAAAACCATTGTGTGTTTTGATCCATGCTTTCGATTGATCATAATCATCTTGATAAAGATCATGTAATACCAAAAATTCCTCGGTGATCACATTCTCTCCACATGTGGGATTTATGAGTATCCCATTAGTGGGATTCTCATAGATACGGTCGGATATGCAAAGAGGACAATCAAGGAGATTTTGAAGTATGTCCTTAGAGGAGAAAGTAATATCAAGAGATTTCTTAGGTTGGCCCTTACGAGGGATAACGTCTATCACACCTACCATTTCATCCATAGGATTAATATTGGTAATATGTGGAATGGGATTAGGATGTTCAACATTTGTATCAACATTCATCACATCATTCTTTGGAATTTCACTAGCTTTGACAAATGAAACATTATATTTGAGATTTGGATCAATGAAAATTTGCAAATTTTGATTTGGAGGGGCAACAAACTTATTTCCTTGATCATTAACACTTGCAATGGATAGACGATCAAAATAAATGAGGTCTTGCACAAGGTTTTTAAGAGGCTTACAATTTTCTATGTCATTTCCATTTTGTTTATGATAATAGCAATAAACATTGGATTTAAAGTTTGGAGGTAAAAGTTTAGTAGGATCGGGTGCTTTAACAACAGGTAAGGTAATCATTTGTTGTTGTAAAATTTGGGACATCATGTTATGAAGAGTGTCTGGTAAAGGTGTGAATTGTCTTTTTGGATCTCCATAACTATAAGGCAATGCGGTTTTAATAGCTGCTACTTGGTTGTTGACAGGTTGAGTTGGTTGTTGAGGGAGGTTGAACTGTCAAAACCCTTTGTTTTTCTTTCTGAATGATTGGGAATTGTTTGGGTTGGCATGTTCAAACTTGCCAGCTTGGCTAGAAATGGACTTTGCATCGCGACTACTAATCGAATTGTGATAATCACAAAGGGCGGTACACAAGTGCATAAAGGAGGGAAATTTCATCATGGTGAGTTTGTCTTGAAGTTTAGTTTTCAAGTTTTTTGTAAACATCTTTTGAAGGTGTGGTTCAAGAATCTTGAAATTGATTTAAGAATAAAGCGATTGATATTGTGAGATAAAATCAATTATCTTTTCTTCTTCGTGTTGCTTACATCTCATCAAATCGGCCAAGGTCTTCTTTGGAGTCATATGCACTTGGAAATTATTTATAAATGCATCAACTAGTTCATTGAATAAATGAATTGAATTGTTCGGTAAAGATGAGAACCATTCCAAGGTATTGTCTTTTAAGGTTCAAGGAAATAGTTTTGCTATCATGAAGGAAAAAGTCACTACATAAGGCAGTGTAAGCATTAACATGGTTAGAAGGATCTTCCTTACCTCCATATTTCTCAAATCTAGGCATCTCTATTCCTTGTGGCATCGGTGTTCACAATATTTCCAAAGATAGTGGGTTCCTTTGAACATAGTAGGCGGGTGGTCCATTTTGATTTTGGTTTATGGTGGATATTTGTTTTTGCATGGAGGAGAGGGTTTGGAAAAGTTGTGTCATGAGAGGGTTAGTGTAAGTGGTATGAGGTGGAAGGGAAAGTGGTGATGAAGTGTATGTAGTGGTAGGGAAAGTGAAGGGAATGCTTATAGATGGTATGGTAGAAGAGGATAGAACATGTGATGCCACATAGGAATTAGGAATGTTAGCAGGAATAGTCAAGGAAGGAATCACATTACTAACATGTTGCATTGTTGTTGTGACTTGAGGAGTGGTATCTAGGTAGGAGTGGTATCTAGGTAGGTATGGATATGATTGTTGAGGGAGGAGGAGTGTGAGGTCCTCCTAGGCTAACCACAGTGTTTGCTGTTTGAGATGTAATAAAGGTAGAAGGAACATGTTTTTGGTATATCTCAATGATTTGTTTCATAATGTCCAGGCCTTCTTCACTTTCAAGCATGTGATGAATGTTTTCTATGGTAGGAATGACAATGGTTGAAATGTTTCAAGACACACTTGATGTTGAAGATGTGTTAAGTACTCATGAATGTTAATGATTTTGTCTTGCGGGATGTGATCGTTTTGTGTGTCAACTTGCATGTTATTGGAAGGAAAAGAGTGGCTAAAGGTAGCATCCATGCCTAGTGTACTAGTTGCAATACTAGGAGTGGAATCTTTAGATAACCCAAGATCCACAATGAGTGTATTATTGTGGGATAACATGAGTCTTGAACTTCTTCTCACCAAGGTATTAGCAATAGGACACCATACACTCATGCAAAGGTTTCTAAATGCAGGTGAATGCAAATGCAATGTAAACTAAGAGCAATAAAATGCCAATAAATTAAATTATAGAAAGCAACACAAAAGTACAATAACAAAAAACATAAATTCAAAAAATGATCTAAAAATGACAGGAATTACAGTGCAGAATGTGCAAGTGGACTAAGTCGCCCAGTGTGGCGAATTAGTCCCAGTAGTGATTTTTTTAAGAATTTTAAGAATTTTTAAATGGAATTTTATGATTTTAGATTTTCAGATGCAGGTATAATATGAAAATGCAGAATTTTTTGAATTTTTTTAATGAAATGCAATACAAAAATGTAAGCTATATGAGCTTTTCACGAATGCAATTTTTTAAAACCCTAGGATGCAAATTAAACAATGCAAAACCTAATGCAATGATGATGCAAGTTATTCCTAGGATGTACATGCACTTGAAATCAAAAGTAAAATGTTCTAAAGTCAGGTTCACCAAAATGTGGACAAAGATTTTGGCACCCACGGTTCTCTAACACTTATAGGGTTTTTCACCTAAAAGGAGAGAGGTAGGCCAAAATGGGCAATTTACCCACTCTAAACTAATGTAATTATGAATGAAATATGTCTAAATGCAACAAATTGATAAAAATATGATAACTATTAATGTAAAACTTAAGAAATGCAAGTTTTTTGAAAACACATTGTGATATGCAAAATGACCTAAGAATGCAAACAAACAATAACAAAAATGAACGAAACTGGAGAGGTACACCCAAAAACTGGAATGAGATGCAGATAGGCTCTGTAATCCTACATAATTTATTGTTGAAGCCAATTGGGACACTTACGCCAAGTTGGATGACTTAGTCCTGTTTCAGGGAGATTTTGTTGGAATAGGTTTCAACCAAAAGGGTATCCAACGATGCAGAAATAACTGACAATGGGACTAATTCACCACTGATGGTGACTTAGTCCACCTATGGATCTTGGGAAATTCAAGGCAAGAATCTGTAGCCTTCAGTCTGTACTTCTCTTCTTGATAGATGTCTGGTTCTGATTCTGCAGAAATCAGGCTACAAGAGGTCTCCAAGCTTCTCTTAGGGTTTTGTTGAATTGAATGACTTTGATAAAATAATGACACATTTTAAAACCTTTCTCTTTGACAAATTTTCATACAAGACCTGCAAAAATACATGCAAAGAGGGGGAAAAGGGTTAAGGGTTAGTGAATAGGGGTTTTCCTTGGTCAAACCCTGATTTGGTAATCAAACCTTGAAAATGAAATGAAATAAAGAGAGAATGATGAATGAACAACATGCAATGATACAACTCACCAAACCCTTGATGTAGAAATTTGAAGATATGCAAGTAGATGATCCAATGAAGACTTGATAATGTCAAAGTGCTTGAGAATAATCAATGTATGTATGCTAATGTATGAATGAATGAATTAGATGAATGGGGGTGAAATGAGAGGAAAACCTTTATTTATACTTGATTTTACAAATTTTCTTCAAAATAACACATCACAAGCCGACCTTAAGGTTAAAAGAATAATATCTCGCCAAAATTTGAAAATAATTTTGATTTTTGTGCCAAGTGGGACTAAGTTGCCCTAGGTGGCGACTTGGTCCCACTAGGGAAATTTTACAGGGTTTCGGGAATTAAAGTGTATTTATTGATGTTTAATGGGGTTATTCTCTGAAACACACTTAAGTAGGGCCAAAAAGTTCATTAAGGGGTCATTTAAACATAAGAAAGGGTCAAATTAGTGATGACAAGCCTAGAAGAGCATGAAAGTTTGTTACAAATCTTTACAACACTTTGAAATAAGGCTTGGTAAGTGATAAAAGAGGTTATTTCAGTGAATTATAATGAAAAGGTCCTAGAAAAGTGTGAAAGTAGGTTACAACACTTCACAACACTTTTACAAGACATCATAGAATTCTTAATGATTCACAAGGACCCAAGACCTAATGTGAATGTGTTGAACACATTACAACATTAAATCTAGGCATAATCAAGCCAAAATCACTAGGAGGGCCTAAAGATGAGAAAAAGTAGAAGGGTTACTTTTTTCGTGTCCACAACCCCATTCACACTAACATCCCCCCATAAGTGCAACATGGGAGTGTAGTTATGATGTAAATGATGTAAATGCAATATGATGGGTCCTTTCTACTAGGCCATGTTAGGTACCCATGTAGAAATGAAAATACAATCTCTTACAAATGGAGAAAAGGAGAAATCCTCATGGGACAAAAATCCTCTCCAAAAAAGAGATATAATGCAAAATATAATGCTAATCATGTACAAGTAATGGAAGTAATGTATGGAGGTCTCAACATCAATACCCCCCCTAGAGATACATCCATTCCAAGAATACAATAATCAATAGCCCCCCCATAAGAGGGAAATAGAGAGACTATGTAGCCCCCCCACAATATGTAATCACATGCAAAAATAAGTGCCTGAAGACAAAACATGATCCAATGTTGACAAACAACTTGTCTCCCTTTTGGAAGAAACAAAACTAAGTAAAAATGCTCTTGCATTGATGATGTCTTTGAAAACTACTCATATGTCTCCTTGCCTAAGGACGGTGAATATGCCACAATTAAATTAGGTACATTTCCAATCAATGAAGAAGGTGACAAACCAGGACCATGCAAAAACTGATGTTGAACAAGATCCAAAGAAAGCAATACAATGATCCCTCCATTGAAGGAATATATGGAGAATAGATTTCCCCCCTAAATGAAGTGTCCTCAAAACCATTGAAAGAAGTCTGAAACCAAAAGAGTGTCCAATGATGAAAAACCACATGTCTCTCGCTAGGAAGAAGCAAATACAATGGTAGATGCTAAAGAAACTCCAACTCCATAATGAAATGGGAGGGAAGAATCCTCATATATGAAATCTCTAAGAAGGAATCGAGTGCCTCCAAGGTGGTCTCACCAAGATCAGGATCCCTAATCAAGGTTGAAACAATGGAATGTGGAGACTCAAGAAAACCCTCCAAAGTAGAATTTGCATAGAGGGGAGATATTCCCTCAAGAATGTCCTCCAAACCTGTAGAAGTAGCCAAGTCTACAATACCTGAAACAAATCTATCATATGATCCCAATTATGGAAAATTGAATATGTCTTGATGAATAGGAATGATGGAAGCCTCAATCAATGACTCTGCAAAAAGAATCACTGAAGGTGAATGTACATCAGTTGTCTCTAATGGAGAAGAAGCATCTAAAGAACCATTGACATCCTCATCCAAAGATTCAAAGCATTCCAAATATGTAAGCTCCTACATAGCATTATCATCATAGGGTATCATGTTTGAAGAATGAAGAGGCACATGACATTCTGAATCATGATCATCAGGGAATGGTGGAGTATTAGAATTTCAATATATCTCCCAAATCTTAGTCCAAATAATATGAGGAAAATCACAATGATCAATACCTTTCGAAACATCATCATCAACATGCATTGCAATAACCTCTATGACATCATACCTTCGAGGACTCCAAGAAATTTTTTGGATACCTTTATTAGGAAGCAGAACAAAACCATACAAATGTGGCAACAAATGAAGTGATTGAAGATGGTTTATGATGCGATCTCTCCATTGTTTATAGTTTCCCCTTCCCAACATAATCAGTGAAGGATGAAATAAAAACCCCATAACAAACTATGAATGATCTCCAAGATTACAAAGACATTGACCTTCAATCAAATAGAAACTCTCAAATATGATGTGCCAGTGAAAATCAAGCCTCTAATGAAAACAAACCTTCTCCAAATTTGTAGTGTGTCCAAGATATCAAGAAAATTCCACAAATTACAAAAAAATGATAGAATATACCAAAGGCTGAATCATAAAAAAAGTGGATGGATGGAATGATAGAACTTTGAATCAGCTTCACAATGTCATTGGAATCTCCAAAATCTAACAAAATGGTGAAAAGCTACGAGCTCAGGAGTCCAAATGGAAGCACCGACTTCAAATAGCTATAATTCGTACCCACAAAAAAATCTAGAAAAATATTGTACATGGCTACAAAGTACATGAAACCAGCTTTCCGGCAATATCTTGGCAAAAATTTACGCTCCGTTGAAAAAAACTACCCTATTGAGGGGTGTAGGCTAAACAGGTGCAAAATTCAAGCACCTAGGGGCAAAAACATAAGCCCCTATTCTACAATAGGACCTTGGGTTGGGCGCTAGAAAAACAATAAGGGTGTCCCCAGGGCCAACGATGGTGAAGCGGAGGGATGGTGGTAACGGGGCAACGCCACCAATATCACCACTCAAAGTTATACTGCTCGATTCCCTATATAACTGTGTGCTCAATGAGAGGGGATGGCGACTTTGTCGGATGGAGTAAACACAGGGTGCTGATGAGAATAGTTGACTGGCATAACTTCAACAGACAATGGGAGGAGACTAGGCACGGGCCCCAGACAATAAATGTTCTGCATCTATGTACTATGGACTGATTTCGATGCAGGCCAAAAGAAAATCTCTCTACAGATTAAATTAAACCCGACAATAGTGATATGTAAAGATTTAATATTGCATTTGGGCAGTTAAATCTCATTTAAATATATGCCAATGAATAATTTTCAAACCTGCCTTTTAATAAAAAAGGTATGTCGACTTTAAAAATAAAACTGCAATTTTGAAAATATGCTAACCAAAATTAAAAAATCAACCACCGCATAAATTAATATAAATCCTGAAATAATATTATGCCAAAAAACATTTAATCAAACCATAGGAAATATTTTCTACCTGAATTTAATATTAATGCCCAAACTATAGAAATATTATAGTAGCTCGAATGAAAAGTTTTTTGAACCTATAATATATATGTTGACCAGAGAGTGAATTTTTTTTTTTGCAACTAGAGGGTTAGGGAGAATTTTTTCTCCAACACTTGCACAATCTGTACCTTTTCCCTCAATATAGCTACAAAAAACCTCTGATGGCCTCTGGATGACGAAGTCGAATTCGAAAAATGGGTAGGTGTTCCTTAGGTTTTTAGACCTTCTGAACACAACGACAGGGTTAGATCTAACCCAAAGTGCCTCAAAAATTAGTTGTCTCTCAAATGAGAACAACTAGCCCTTCAAGAAAACCCTTCGGCCTTTGATAGTCTCCTCAACTCAACTTCCCGATATGAGATGGATCTCCTATGGCCTAAGCTCTGACACCATGTTCGAAATATGAATAGTAACCCACTTGAAGTTGCACATGCTTCAAAGGATCAACCAAGAAGAATACCATCCACATGAATAAAGAAGTGTTGCAACATGAGCAAGAAGACAATATGATCAAATGATGATCTTGAATGTATTGAGATAGAACTCATGAGATGATTTACAATGTACAAGAGCCTTGCTTATATAGGCAAGGTGGAAGGAGGCTGGATAGAAACCTTAGTTACAAACATTAAATTCCTAATGCATAATTATAAATGAATGAGAGAAATATTAAATGCCTAGATAACTACATGCCTATTAATGACATAGGGTCTCATTAAATACCAGTTTCTATAATTCCACGTAGGAAGTTAACGGGTATGTGCAAGATCATGATGGGCCAAAAAGTGGTGATATGATGGGTTTTTGTATGTTATGTGGCTGACGACTTTTTTTAACCCAAAATTAATGAAACGAAAGGGTTTTTAAAGGAGATTCTCAGTTTCCACCAATATAAATTATGCTTTACTTTGAATTTAATAAATAATTATTATTATTTTCTATTTGAATTACAAGTCAAGTTGATTTAGGTGATTGAAAAAAAATCTATAGCTTTCTAAATGATATCACATTTTTTGAATCCTAAACATGTGTCACATTCTATGCTTCGCATACTATAGGATTAAAAAAAAAATGAATTTCATGAAGTTTTGACCTAGTTAAGGTGGTTAGACACACGAGTTTTTTTTAGTTTTTAAAATTTGTAATAAAAAAATCATAATTAATTATTTACTTGGAAAAAAATTACAAAAAGATATGTACCACATCGAGACATGAGTCCTCTACTTATATCTAAAATATTATAAAAAAATATTATCATTGTATTGTGGTTAGGGTGGTCAGACACCTACTTCTTATTTTTTAACTGAAATTTAAGTACTACTGCATTGAAATTTCAAATTTTCACCAAATAGTTTAAAAAATAAAAATAAACCTAGTAGTTTAGAAACTAAATTCAATTTGCTACAAATTATATTCTTACATATTTTTGAAATAATATAGATAACTTATTCAAATTTTTACATCAAGTTGTCTAACTCTGATTTTTCTGAATTTTTTGTCACTTAAGGGCCTGTTTTTTCCATGATGATCCTGCACATACCCTAACTCCTAAGTAAAATTATTAATGATGTGAATAGGTCCTCACTAATAACTAGTTAGAAAATAACCCCATTCACACTAACAGTCTTTAGTGTAAATTGTATCATAATTTTATCTAAATCCTCTTTTATTATCTCTTCTTCTAGTATTACTAATTTTATATCTCAATAATTTTATAATTTTTCTAGAAATACTTCTATTATTTTAGCAATAGGGATAAATTTAAGAACCCCCCCCTCAATGAAGGTGTAAAATCTTGGCGAATCTTGTATACTTTCTGATGAAAAAATTAATCTTATTAGTAATTTTTTTCATTTTTTGGGGGAAAAAAGCTCAATTGGCGAATCTTTTGCAATCACTAGAAGTCTTTGGAAAATCCTGACAAATTGCAATTTTTTAAAACCAATAAAATATTTTCATTAGTGATTAAAATCTATTTTCAAACCAATGAAATATTTCCATTAGTGAATTAAACATGTTTTTAAACCAACAAGATATTTCTATTGGTGAATTAAAGTTGTGCTCAAACAAATAAAATATTTTTGTTGGCGATTCAAAAATGTTTTCAAACGAAAAAAATATATTTTCATTGGTGAATTAAACCTTTTTTTAAATGAAGAAAATAAACCATTGGCGAATTAACATAATCTCAAACCAATAGAAAAATTCATTGTGAAATAAATTGGTATGCCAATAATAAATCATAGTGTGGGTGGAAAAAATATCAAATGCTACATATTGTTCTATTCTGGGACAAATTTTCTACAAATCCAAATTCCTTCATAAAGTATCCGGAATGGGGATAAGTTTCAACTTATTCATAATGTCTGAAACCAGATGTCAGCGCAAAACAATATAACCCATGACCGTTCGATGAATTTTCGATGGACGGTTGTAGTTACATTTCAGAAGCAAATTTCAGAAGCCCTGGACTTCCGAATTCAAACCTCCTTAATAACAGTAGAATTGTTAGATTTCTAAAAATCAATGGTTGACATTTTATTACTAATTTTATTAATGATTCAAAAATGTTTTCAAACCAAAAAAGTTATTTTCATTGGTTCCCTCCTAGCCCGTGGGATTAAAATAATAAAATTAAGAAGCCAGAGGGATAGCGGGAAAGTGACACTTATTCACCCTCGTGGCAAGCCCTACCATTATTCAAAGGTGTCGATGGTTGAACGTGATCAAATCAACAGTTAAGATGTGCTCTAGCAAATGAATATCAATCATTCCCCACTAGCCTGTGGGGTATCCACTATCAAATCTGAGCTTGTGGAGGGATAGCGGGCATGAGCCACGTGGTGTCATTGCCACCGCTCGTAAAAAATACAAAGGGCATGGGAATATTTGGTGAAATATTTCTCGACAATTATGAAAGGTTAAACAACGTGCTATTAAAGGGATGTATGAGCACGTGTAAAATTGTTCATTGAGATGTTCTAATCTCAATCGTCTATTGCTAAAGGAGGATATACATTATGGTCGTGGGCCTATTGGTTAAAGGGCAAGCAAGTTGACAATCGTCAGGTTGATCTAAGTTGTTGCCCGCTAGCCTGTGACTGTTGATCTAAAACTTACATGAGCTAAGTTCATCAAAGATCAATGATTATCAAAGATTCAAAATTAGGTTGCCCTTCTAAATTTCTAATCCGAAGTGAGTGAAATATTTGATTTGATAACTTAATATTGAAAATGGAAAAAGGTATGGCATGTGGCACGTGATTTATTTTTATCAATTTATGTATTTTTTTTTATCAATTTCCACATATCTGTTGAATTGTTTCTTTGAAGAAAGTGTGGGTGTGGTACCACAGATTAATGCCATATGTACATCTGAAGTGATTGATTGGATAGCTTGATATTGAAAAGTGCATGACGTAATGTAGATGATGATGTCATTAATCCAATGATCAATTGAAACAATATTTGTAATGATTTCATATGATTTGAGTGGCGATTTTGATAGCTTGTTAGCTTGAGGTATAGTTTGCATGTAGCCAGACGTCAATCAAAATTATAAACATTTTAATTGTAAATGTAAGACTTAAGTTACGTGAATTGATTAAGTTGGTTTTTTGGTTTACACGATTATCATTATACCCAACCTCACATGACTCACAAGTAAACATGGATTAGGCTGGTAGTGGTACTGGTACTAGTGGCCCATAAATAGGGATAGTGAGCACAACTAAAATCATTTGTTGAAGGCTAAAGGCTTTACTATTGAGTGTGAAATGTTCTAAATTGTCATAAGGGTTTTCATTTTGTAAGGGTAATAAGGAAGAAGATGATGTGGTATTATTGGGGATACCCTAAATTCTCCTACCTCTAGTTATGTAGTTACAGAGTAAAAGACCAATTTCCTTCAAGTTTAGAATGGGTGGAATTGGAAAGAAGTTGATTTGGTTAACTTGACTTCTTAGACAGGTTGTGAACAAGGATGAGGAGCTCTGATGGAGATAATTGCTTTCATAGAGAGTACGCCCACATAATTATTTTAATCTTGTTTGCATTCAAATCCGTAAACTTCTCATACAAACTCACTATGTGCTATCCCAGTGCATGGAAGTTGTGTGTAGAAGGTGGGAGCATATTTACTACCCCTCATCTTTTGCATGACTCTGGTTCTCAAAGAGGATAAGTACATTTTATATCTTCATAGCTCCCATTTCCCTAGCATGGTTCTCTAGGCAAGCCCTATGCATTTATTTCAGAGCCGCATTTGTATTACATTGTCACCAACAAAAGCTTGGAATTAATTTGTAATCCATTGTCACGAGTAGTGGCTTGGAATCAATTATGTCTATGTAAAGTGACATATGCCATTTATACAAAACAAGATATTACATGATCTACTCATCTTTAAGAAGATATGTAATAATGCAACATTGTAATTCAGTTGTAATAAAATAAATGGTTGTGTTGTTCTTTGTTATTCATTTACAATAAAGAATTATTTTATGAGTTCAATGTCTATGACTCTATTCAAATCATTTTTTTTTCCTTTAAGAAATTAAGTATTATCTATTTATGTGAATATTCGCATGCATATTTAAAACATAAAGCAATACAAATGAAAAAAGAAAATTTCCATCAAATTGACAAAAAACATTATAAACACTAAAAATTTTCACTCTTGCTAGGGTTTACCGAAATGTTATTGATTTCTAATTTGTTGTTGACCTTCTCCCTCGGTTCTTGGTATCATTATTCATTTTATTAAGTCCTTTGCAACATTAAGTTACCGGCCCCTTGGCCTTGCTGTCAATCCTAGCACACTAAAGTTTAAAAGAACTTTAAAGCACATGTTTACTATTTATATCATAAATTACTCAACTGTTTGATGAACATTTGATGGATGGTTGTAGTTGCATTTTGGAATGAAATGCATAGAGCACTAGGCTTGCGAACTTAAACCTCTAGAATCACCCTATAATAGTTAGATTTACAAAGATCAATAGTTTAGAATTTTTTGTCAATGCAGGACATCCATGTACTAATTGTGTAGTATGGAAGCAACACGTTGGCGTTTCATTCACTTTAATGTTGAAAAAAAAGAAAAATTTCTACTGCTAAGTGATTTTATTTTTAAGTGAGAGGGTCAACACACGAGGAGATTTTAGATTGCTCATTGTAGTGCACTAGGGAGATTCTGGGTTCCACGTTTGTTAGTATTAATCTTTTCAAAAATCACAATTCAGGTAAGTGAAAGACAAAATTCCTATGGCTACATTTCATTGTTTCTTAAAATATTATTTTTTCAAACTAAGAATTAAGAAAAATTAAGGACTAAGAGGGAATTCACAATTTCTTATTGTATAAGCATGTCTACCACCAATACCAGTAGAGCAAAATCGGATAAAAAAATACATTATGCTAGATTGCTTAAAACCCCAGGTTTCACTGATGAATACCATGATATTTATGATCCTAAAATCTATGGTAGGCATACCTCATAACTTAGATTTTCATCTGAGAATAAAGTTACAAAGAAAAAGCAAGTTAATAGTTATAGTGCATTGTGGGTAACTGGATTAGGGTGCATGATGTTACATGAGGTTTTCCCTTGCCCAAAATTTATCATGGTCTGTGCCCAAAATTATGATGATAAAAAAAGAGCAATTGTTAATAAAGACAACAAAGAAGAATTGCTATCCATTAATGCAGAACTTGGAAAAGTGTTGGGGTTTACAACCAAAGAATTTGGAAATGTCCACATTGACCTAAAAAAGCTTGCTAGTGATTATAAAGCAGTGGATGAAAGAGAGAAAAATTCTTTCATAAATAAAATAGTTTAGGATAACATACAAGTTAGAAATAAATTGAAAGGTAATCATAAGCCTCCTTATGATTTTGATATTTTTAGACCATGGGTTCAGGATACTATTTCCATGTTAGAATTTTTCCTCAGACTGGATAGCAATTGGGAAGTGGGTGCAAGCCTTTTTGAAATGGTATATAATATCCATTTTTCTTTTCCATCTCAACCTGTCAAATATAACTTTATTGAGCACATAGTAGAATCCATGAATGAACATTTTTTAATGATTGAAGAAGGCGCACACTCAAAGTCCACTAAGACATTTAGGTTCACAACCTACTTGTGCTTTTTTTTCTATTCAAATTTAGTGAAAAGTTTCAAACCAACAAGCATTAGATTCAACCCTATAGTAGTGTTGAGGAAAATAAAGTGGCTTCATTATATGATTGGACCACTGAGATAAGGATGCATGATTCTCGAAGGAACTACAATCATTTTGTAGACTAATTTTTGGCTCCATTACATCAAGCAATCACAAATACTCCAATGCCTAGATTACCTATGTCATGTAGAAATTTCATTCAACTAGGAAAAGAAATACAATTGGCTGATTGGTACTTAATTGAAAAATATACTGTGCTAATATTTAATGGATCAGGAGTAGAGCCATACAAACTTCCAATACATGTGACGGAAAGGGTTTTTACATTGGAATATGTAAGGCAGATGCATAGTACTGATGAACTACACTTTGGCGGTCAATAAAAGAAGACCTTATTTCCTTCTTTACCTTTTTCATGTGGAGGGTTCACATTCGAGAGAAAAGCATTTAGCATGGCACATGATCTTTTGAATTTTTTTAATTTTGATGTGATTTGTCACTAGTAGTATGATTCATGTGACACCATTCAATCAATGATTATGACCAATAGGAATACTACAAGTAGAATTCAACATCAAAGTAAACCCTTTCTTGAAAACTTGAGAAACAAGGATTCTTGGGATGAGGTCAAAAGAGCAATGGAGAAAAGTGCTACTGGCTAAAGGTATTTATTTTGAACAATTGTCAGTGGAAATTATGGCATTGCACCAAAAGATAATTGGGAGGTACAACAATTTTTATGAAAAAAGTAATAAACCATCTAGTAGAGTAAAAATGCTAGATTCTCTAGATAAGGAAGTTATAGATAAAAATTGGTCATGATAAAAAAATTACTACCTTTTGGTCTATGAGGAAGGAGCTAGGTGAACCAAGAACTCTTGTAGACTTTGGAGATAACAAAGAAGATCATGAGTTTAGAAAATTATGGAATATAGAGCATCCCAATGATCGTGAAGATCAAGAAACTGATGATGAATCTAATGATGATAGGGAAGAACAAAGCTATGTCAAACCTAGCTTAAGTGAGGCAACAAAAGAAGCATATACTTCAGGAGTAGCCATAGCCAACAAAATGGGTTATGAAGGTGGTGGTTTGGGGTCCCAAGGACAAGGCATTTGTACGGTAATAGACGTAGACCATAGAAAATATGTTGATAAGCGAGGCCTTGGAGCTAATAAAGTAGATCGAGGGAATACAAGTACAGCTGAAATAATTCATTTTGTTAGAGCTTCAAATCCTAATCCTCAAGGTCAAATACAATCACAACTTAGACATGCCCATGGTGGAGAACCTAGTGCAATTGCCACTACCACTGGTGGCGATGGTATGGGTAGTAGTACTAGTAGTGTTCAACATGTGCTACAACAAAAAATTACACTCAAGAGGAAAAAATATAAGATACCACACAAATACCAAGTGATCAAGGCACACAAAAGAGGCAAAGGATTTTGACAAGTCCAAGTCCAACAACAACTACCATTTCCACCACAAAGGAGTTATTTCTAGGTGTGCTCCCAGTCCCACATTTAATGTGGCTGTAACAACATTGGAAACTACAAGTACTCCTATTCCTTCTCCATTCAAGCATTCCATTGTTCTTGCATCCCCAGGTTTTGATTACATTGAAGAGTTTAAAAAGAAATCAAATTTGTATAAAAAAGAAGAAGAAGCAATTTATGGAGAGTGCATCTGTTGTAACTTCAGAGCTTGCAACAACCATGGTATTACCCACATTTGACACAAATAAATAAATCATGGAGTACACAATTGTTGTTCCCACAGTTCAAAATAAACCAGCAAATAAGATGGGTTGATCTGAATTTCAAGTGAGCAATTTACAAATGGATTTTTCTAGAGTAAAAAATGATAACAAAATTAATGTATCAAAGAAGAATAATGAATTGGTGTACACATCATTGCTAAAGCAAGAGAGAGAGAAAAAGGTTGTAGCTTCAAATGTAAAAGTTACAAGCAGACCTAGCAAATGAGAAAGAAAAGAGGAAAGCAATAGATAACAAGAGCAATGAATTAGAAAAAAGAATTAAAAAATCTACCTCTACATCAACAAGCAAAGAGGATAAACAAAATGAGAGAGAAGTGAATGAAATTAAGCAAAGGTTAGATGAGAGAAAAAATAAATATGATGAGGAAAATCCACTTCAAAAAAAATTAGATGAAGCATTGGGAAAGGAAATGAACATTGGGAACAAAAAATGGAGAAAGAGAGAAAAAGAAATGAAAGATTTGTCGTAGAGTTGATGGAAGCAAAAAATGAAATTAACTCTTGTCAAAATTAGTTAACTGTATTTTGTAGAGAAACAATGAGGAATATGAAACAAAAGATCTAGGATGAAATAATGCATAGGATTGATCATTTATGTGAATTTTTCAATTGATTGATACTATCAGACTACATTATACTTGAAGCTCAACAAATTATTAGTGGACAACAAAAATGTGTTGGCATTAGAGAAATATGCAAATCAAGTTCAACAAATAGTCTACAAAGCCAGTGACAATGATTTGAAATCAAAAGGGATTAATAATTGACTTGATGCCTCAATGATGTTGTCATCTATCATTCAAAAGTGTTTGAGAATGTGCAAAACAAAGGAATTTGTGCATCTGGTTGCACACAAGATGAAGATGGATGAATAGGTAAGGAACTTCATAGAGGTTGGTTTTTTAGAGGCTTTTGACAAAAATGAGTGATTCATTAGAAAGGATGATTTCAGAAAGAAGATGGAGGGTGCAAGAAAGATTGATTTGGACTAGTTTCCTTAGAACCCAAATATGGTGAGCTATTTGGATTCCATCAAACCACTAATAACCTTGAATGTAATCTTGCCTAAAGAATGTAAGACAGGTTCCAATTTCAATCATGAATTGTTAACAAATCTTTAAGTCAAACAACATCAGTTAGAACAAATGATAAAATTCCACCACCTGAACAATGGAAGTTGCTAGAAGAGGTGATATAATGATTTGATATTGATAATATGAGTTTCCAAGTTCCCACTCAGCTTTGTGTAGAGTTGTCTTTGAGCAAGATTTTGCATTACCAATGCCTCTATATATTCCTTCATGTGAAAATCAATAAAAAAACTCAAATTTAGTAATCTGTTGATGTTCAATTATTTGTTTTGTTTATTTTATTATTTGAAGAAATAGTCTAGTTTCAACTACTAGATACATATTAAACGATTGTTGATGTTCATTGTTGTATATGCTACTATTGTTATATGTTAATAAGCATTGAGTTGAGTGATGAATCAATGAGTACATGTTTAACACAATTAAAATATGAAATTATTAATAATATGTTAATTTATTCAATTTGATGCATAATTTCAAGGAATACAATATAAAATATCAAATACAATTTGAAATATAAAATTCTTTGTAATCCTCAACTGGTTAAACTAGGGTTGTTAGGTCTGCAACCGAGGGCTTTCTAAAACCCTATTATCCTAAAACCCTGACATAAAATTCTTGGTAATCGTCAAATGTTTAAATTAGGGTTGTTAAAGGTATACAACCTAGGGCTCTCTAAGGGTAAGGTCCTGTTGGTTATTTTTTAAGAGCCAAGTTGATCTTCAAAGGAGCTTATGGAATTTCCATTTCCAATTCTTAGCACCCTGAAGGGATTGGCCAATGAACGAATGAAAGTAGCAATGCTTTCCTCTTGCACTTCAGGCTCTGCAAAACTCGGGAGGATGATCCCACATTGTACCTGTTGGTGGTTTTTTATGAACCAAACTTGATCTCATCAATTGCCTATGAATTTTCCATAATTCAATGATCAACAATGGTGAGGATTGGCCAACGACTAGGTGAAATCTTGGTAGGCTTTCCCTCTTCATTTTGGGCTCTGCAAGACCTAGAAGAGGGTGATCCCTACAATGTACTTAATGACACTCTTGTACCATTTATCATAGACACTATAAATAACATATAGATTCCCATAGATTACAACTTAGATGAAATCCTTCAAGAATCTAGCTAATTCTCTAACAAATAATCATCTAAAGCAGAGAATGGATGACTTCTCATGAAACTTTAAAACAATTTAAGGTGTATGAATGATTTTATTTAAGAATTTGTTCTTTGAAAGGTAGGGCCGACTTAATGGCTTCAAATTTAATCAAATTGATAGAGCAATGTCTTATACGTGGGCAACACATTCAAATTTGAAATAAACTGTAATACAACAATGACCCAACTAAGCATTTGCAACTATTCTGATATTGCATTACAATAAAAAAACTAAAAACTGTTGCAAGGTGCGACCCTTGGTCTTCCTTGCAGCACTAAGCGCTTGGGTTTGTGACATGGTCTAACCACCTCCTGTGGTTCTTAACTGAAGCTTGTATCGAGCATTGACATGTCGATCTTCTGGTGCAACGACAAGTTCAACAATTGGTATTAGAGCTGGTCACAAGTTCAAACCCCACGCTTGTGCTGGGGGGGATTGTTGCAAGGTGTGACCCTTGGTCTTCCTTGCAGCACTAAGTGCTTGGGTTTGTAACATGGTCTAACTTCCTCCTGTGGTTCTTAACCAAAGATTGTATCGGGCATTGATAGGCCGATCTTTTGGTGCAATGACAAGTCCAACAAAAACTCCCAGAACAAGAACTACTTATCAAATTCTCATACTTAGTCATACAAACCTATGATTCCATTAGAGAATTTTAATTAATTATTTAAATTAAAGCAAAGAAAAAATCATACATTCAACCAAAATTATTGAAGACCAATAGAAGGATCCTTGATCATTTTATTAATAATTCATATGACAAAATACAAAATGAGAGAATCTGTTCAAGAATATGCATTTTCTCATTTAAATGTCATCACTGCTGTAAAACCATTATGCCTATTACAAACTTGAACTCATACCTAAGACTAAACACTAACTCTATTTCCTTGTGATTGAATTACAAAATTCTCTTACATGAGTTCAAAAGCTCTTTCAACCAAAGACTCGTGCAATTGGCCTTGAATTCCCTTTTATAAGAACAAGGGAGCAAACAAGCTTGAGACAAATTACACATTTAGTCACATTTACATTTAACATACATTTGAATTTGAATTTCAAAACGTCCCCAAAGGAAGTTACATTTGCATTTCCAAATACGAGGGAGAATTTCATATGAGACAAAAAACATTTCCATTTGTTGGTGAAGATTCTCTCGCCTTCCAAAAGGCTCCTTTAGTCGATGCAAAGTAATATTTTCCATGAGTAACATTGCAGTCCATGTGCTATAAAAACTTGTAGAAGAAAATTATAAAGTGAAATAGAGAATATACCAAAGTAATTCCACATCTATAATCCTTGTCACCACATTTGAAACTGAGAAAGTGCAATATTTGAACGTTGATATATCTAAGGCCTAATCTGTACTCGTTCTGGGCCATGTATTGCACTTCCCGACTGAACTTTGTTATTGCAGACCACCAACTAAAATTGTTGTCACCCACTCCCACTTGTAGCAATTTATATGTCCAATATGTCAATATAGTTGGAATTCCATAATACAAACTCCTTTGTAGGCTAGTCAAATCCCATGATATCGTCTACCTCATTTTTGTATGGGCTATATCTGACTGCCACCTGATTTACCTCCTTATCAAAATCTTCAAGGAAAGCCCTTGCATGCATGAGCCTATCCATACTATTCCTCAACATAACCAAATCCATTTCATCACATATTATTTTGGCCTGGGAAGTTATCACTTGAGTTGCTTGGTCTTTCCACTCTTACAACGACTTAACTTCACCCTTCTCATTTAGAATGTGTGGAAGAAGACCAAAATTCCAATCATTGAACTTCTTAACCAATTCTTTAATCTTCACCTCTAAAGACTCAATCAACCCTTGAGAACTAGTTATATATGTTACAAATCTTAGGGTTAGAAGTATCTTTGGAGGCTTATCTGCATCACAAGAGGATGCAACAACCATATCCCTCAACATTTGAGCCCTTGGAATCCATTTATCTATTAAAGGAATATAAATTTCTTTATCTCTATCTAGGTTCTTAATGGCATCAAACATCAAAGAATAATTAGTATGAATACTGTTTAAACTTTTTCTCTACCACCTTGTTCAAGTGCTCAAGCATTGTTGTCACAATCTTCATATTGTTCAAATGAACAAGATCATCCATCCTATCTTTATAAGTCTTGATCTTTTCCATCAGCTCCTCCTTGGTAACTTCCTCAAATTGAGGGGAATTTGATGATTTAAGAGATGATTGTGCCATTTGTACATCTTCAGATTCAATGGGGGTAGTCTCCTCTTGATTTTGAGAAGGTGAAAGAATTGGGGAAGGAGGAAAGATTGTAGCATGTGAGGTACCAGGCTACAATGCTTGGAATTGTTGTTTCCATAGAGCCATTTGAGTTTGCATTTGAGACATCTTTTGTTGGCTCGAGTTGTACTTAGCAACCACCTCATTATATTTGGTTCTCAAACTATCCCTTTCCTTTGTTAATGACTCAACTGTGGCTTTGATGAATTATTCCACATTAACATTCATGGTTGCTGCCTCCAAGGAAGATGTATCTTAAACTCTTTTTATGATTAAGCCTCCTCTTACCCTAGGGTAGGTTCTACAGCTTTCAAATTTTTAATGGTTGGCAATATAGCTCAAATAGCAAGAGTGTCCCACTACTAACTAAAAACTGACCACTATAAATCCAATATGACTTCTTCTTCACTGTTAAAAATGGGGACATCTTGTCTTCTCATAGTGTCAAAAGCAATTGTTGATGCCAGGTCCCATTTTGGGATTAGTAACACTCCACTTTTTCTCACCAATGCCCTGCCCTCTTTTGCAGAAATGTTCAAATAATTGGTCCTCATTTCATCTTGGACCTTGGCTTCAACAACTTCTCGGGGCTTCTCAGGGCTCTCACTTCTCCTTGTTTGCACCAATGTTGCATACTCATCCTTCATTGCTCTCCATACATATTTTTGGAAAGCTTGTGTATTGAAAAATTGATCATCTTCCATAAAGCTTTCATAGTCTTGGAAGATGACATCCTCAGAGTTATTTATTCAACTTAAGTCAACTTTGCTCAAGCTAAGGCTCAAAGTCTATGATATTATTTCCCCTTGAGGATATGACATCCCCTGCATTATTTCCTCATCATTTATAGCAATTTCATCATCTGACTCCTCTATAGGATAGTCAACTAGACTAGAAGCTTCAACTTTTTTCTTCTTTATTGATGGCTCCCTTGGAGGGGATGATTCTCTAATTGAAGAATCTAGTTCAATTATTTCAGGGGAAGAAGAATGTTGTGGTGACAATGGAGGTAGCTACTACCATGGAAACTGCACTTTTGACTTCTCAGACTATGCAGGAGTTACAACTGTTTGTTGCTTCTTTACTGTGCTTTTCCTCCTTGAATAAATGTGCACCTTACTGGAAGGCTACACAGTTGATTCTTCCTCTGTCATAGGGGCCTTCCCCTTATCTTGCACAACTTTTGTTTCCTTTAATTTTTCCACTAATTTTTCAAAATTTTGAATCACAACTTCAATCTTCAAAATTGGGTCAATAATATCTGACAAAGCTTTAAAATTAGGCTCTTTTACCTTAATTTCTCTTTCCAATTTTACAAAAGCACCCCACTTCCTCATTCTATTAGCTTGGACATCAAGGTCAAAAATATTTCTAATGAGGTCCTCGGGCATATTGTTGGTATGAACATATCGACCTCCCCTTTTTCTCCTCATTAACTAGGCTATGAAACCCTCAGGATCATGTCTTGTATGCCCAAAGTTTCATATTATAATTCTTGAGATAGTGTTCCACAATATTCCTCCATCCATGTGTTATCATTACAAAATATGCAAACACAATGTATGTAGGGAACAAAGTTCCCTTTCGCTTCTCATCTAGGAAGAGATCATCTACATTCCCTAGCTACCACATGACCTCCAAAAACCCAATCCTCAGAGGCACTATCCTTGGAAGTATGTGGGGTGTCAATTGTGTGAAAAATACCCTTATAACTGTACAATCCTTATAGGGAATTACATCCCCCCAATTGTAAATCAGACCTCCTCTCAGCAAGCCTCAAAAAATCATGTAACTCCTTGGGGATCCTAGGTACATCCACTATTAGAGCCTATCTCAATTTGGTAGCAAAAAGATTTGTAGCAGCCACATAGTTGGTCTTTTGTTCATTCCTATCCAATATAGGGGTCCATGGCTACACTGAAATTTCAATGCCATCCACAAACATTTGAAGTTCCATCTCTCGACCAAAGTAGTCTACACCTTTGAAAAGAAACATATGCATAAAGAGTGAAAACCACCAAAATCTGACACCAGGTTTTCCATCCTTCAAGGCCACCAATCCTTTGTGAATTTCCTTTGCTATATAGGTGGAAAAATCATATAAGGCATTTATGTTAAGGTGTTGGATACTTGTAGCCATGTACATATGGGCCATTGACATGCTAGAGCCAGGACCAAACCCTAGAATTTGGCAGAGGGAGTAAAAGGTCTTCTAAAAATATGGTTGGAAATATTTAATAGGGAGGGGCTCAACATTAGAGGGTCCCAAAGTAATATTTCTTTTGTCTTTTCCCTTCCCCACTGATATCAGAAAATTTGTCAAGACTGATACACTAAAATTGTGTTTTACTTTCAAGTATTCCTCACTCAGCTTTTGCTCATCAATCTCAACCATGTCACTGCTCCAAGTGTTCAACTTGAACACATACGCAACTTCTTTATTTACCCATACCATATTTTTTCCATCATGATCTCTAACAACCTAACTAGAGGGTCATAGTTCACACCGATTTCTTTGAGAAGATCAACATCTATGAACATGTTGGGCACAACCAAATTACCAATGTCCAACCTCCAGGGGTGTAGAAAGGGATACCAATATTCCTATTTCCAAACCATCCTTGGAAAAGACTCCATCTAGAGTATGGTAGGGAAACATCTTTATTTGTACAATATCTATTAGTGATACCAAATTTAGTTCTAGGGCCACGGTACATAAGTTACCCCTTTGGTTTCTCAGAGATTGAGGATACCAATTGCTTGGTTAAAATTCTTGTACCAGAGGTCTCATTATAGGTTTTGAATCAAAAGACTGTCCTTTTGATGCATATGCTTTGACTTTAGGTGCCATAGTTATAGATTTTGTGCAAACTAGGGTTTACTTCTCAACAAATTACAAGCTTACAACTAGGGTACAAGATTGACGCAAGGCAACAATAGTACGAAAAAGGATAATTGTTCAAATTGAATGTCAAACCTTAAAAGAAATGCAACAAACCATAAACCCTAATGAAAATATGATAGAGAAAGTACTTTCAACAAATTTTCAAACAATTGAGAAGTAGGATAGTAATTTTACTTACTGGTTTTGCAGATGCTTAAAAATCCTAATTCTGGTCATTGAACGAGCTTGAAAATTGTAATGAGAACTCCTTAGATGCATTAAATGCTTTAACTATTTGCAATTATGATTTAAAGCCAGATTTTATGGCATTGATCAACTGAAAAATGCCATGTGGATTTATCTCCATGTCACTCTATCCACCATCTCCACAAGTGTTGAAACTATCTACGTGTCAACCTCCTCACTTTCCCTCCGGGTTTAAAGTATGTGCATCTTACAGTATCAGGGAGGTAGGGAACGATTGAGATTTGTTTGTTAGAAACCATAGTAATCATTTATTTGAACACCTTTAGTCATCGATACCTTCAAGAAGTGGTAGGACCCGCCAAAAGGGTGGCCAGGTGTTGCCTACCCGCTATCTCACCGACTCCTTAATTTGATTATTTTAATACCGCAGGATGGAGGGGAACCGATAGAAAGCAGTCAATGAGACCCACAAAGTATAAAAAAAGATTTTAATAAGCATGTGCACTTATTGCATGACTTAAAAGGGGTTTCCTTCCTAGGTTTATAACATGAATTATATTGGTGAATATTAAAACCCAAACTTAGGGAGAGAACAAGAATTAAAGAATTTTATGACCCACATAAGACAAGGAAAGATTTATAAGGATTCTACAAGTAACAACTGGGAACACTAGGCTCAAGGAGTCAGTGAGTAAACGAACGCAAATGCATAAGATATGACTTAAGAGACTGGGAACGGGTAAAACCCAATCAACTGTGAATTAGAATGAAGGTAAAAGGAAAAGACACCTAGGGTTTTTGAGAGGGTTTAGAACACACATAAACCCTAGAACATAAGAACGACTAGAACCCTAAGCCTTATGACACATTCCAAATCAATAGAACACCTAAATCAGAAAGATAACCAAATTTAAGCATCTCTTGGGATGCCTACTGTAAGCTATTTGATAAAAAATATTGCTGTAATTTTTCTTTGTAATAAAAAAAGATGACTAAAATACTTAAGTGTATTTCTTTAATTTTGAATATCGACCTATCTTGCTCTCCAGTATTGTATTCACTATCTTTTGACTCAAAATAATCAAGGGTTATTTATAAGTTGTCATGTCACATCATGTGTTTATGTTATGGATGTTGAACTTTTAGCTTATGCTCAAGGAATGGATTAATGTTCCTTTCAATTATTTATCAAATATTGTGTGAATGGAAATGCAAGAGGAATTTATAAGTGGTGTGATAAGTGACAAGTGTTGTTCTTTAAAAATGATGCAAAATCACATATCAAATTCAATATCATGGAATACAATATAAAATATAAAATATCGCAATTTCATGGGATACAATATAAAATATCATCAGCTACAGTTTGGAATATGATTCATGAAGTGCAATATAAAATAAAATGTCATGAAGTGCAATGATTCACAATTTCATGGTCCATGGAATACAATATAAAATATCATCAACTACAATTTGGAAAATGATTCATGAAGTGCAGTATAAATACCTAAAAGCTGCTAATTCACTTCCATTTCCCAAATGGAGTCAGGGTCATGAAATTGACGTTCAACTTGAGATAAAGTAAAAGAGTCGTCTTAATTCTGAGTCTGGTCTTCATTTTCTTCACCCTGCATCTCAAATTCAATATTCATTGTGTCATAGTCATTTGTCCCACTGCTAGTGCGACCAGTACCAGTGTTTGGAGTGTTGCAAAACCCTCTTCTTTCGCATATGGACCTCTAGATTGTGAGTGCCCTTTCAAAAGAATTTTTTTTGACATTATATTCAGTTCCTTTCACCCTCAAGAAATTTTCCAAATTCTTGTCTAGTTTTTTTCTTATTTTTTATTTAAAAAATTCCAATAAACCGAAAACTCTCTCATCCTCCACCAGCCCCAATACCATTAATGTTTGACATAAATCAACAAGTTTGAAATATTTTGATATCGAACCATGCAATATTTCACTCTAACCTAAGTTTTTCCAAGGCTTTGTTATTGATCCTGGTTCAAAGAGATTCTCCATGGAATCATACTATTCCATCATACTTCTTGCAAAATTATTACATTGTTGTCTAAGCTTATCTCCATTTATAATTCCTTCTATTGTCTGTTCATTGCATTTTACACTTTTCAAAAAGTGTTTGACCAATATTTTTACTTTATCATGAAAATAGGTTGGGCTATCATGGTTTATCCAAAATTGAGGATACACAATACCCATCCAACTTCAATTATTTCTTGTCGAGGGAATCTATCATAAATCTATATGGAAAGACATTTTGCAATTTCCTTCAAATTATCACTAACAGATTTACCAATGTCATTAAAAGCTTCCTTTGTAACAGGTTCATCTCTAATAGAGCACCTGGCTGTCATACAATGGTACATTTGTATCTCAAATCCACATACACAGATACATAAGTTCCTACTTGCATTAAACTACAAATAATTATCAGGTTGATTCAAATCTATAATTTTTTGCCACATGAAAAAATTTGGGTTTTTAGAAGTTAGTTCCAAATATAGATGATTGAGGGCAATGCATGTATTTTTGTATGTAGTTTGGAATACTCGTCAATATACATAGTTTTGTCTTGGGCTTTCTTCATAAGATTATTCATTTCATCCAGCATGGGGAGAAGACTATCTAGAGTCAAGAGTGTCTTTATATCGCTTAACCTATGTAAGAGGTCAGGAGCTTTGTCTACTGTGTTGCGATGCTCGTACATTACTCTAATCAAGGATTGATATTATGAAAGAACTCGTTGCGTTGGTCCATGCAGTGAGATCCATCTAATATCAACATCCTTGAGAAGATTGTTTCTTGTTGTTATTCCCTTAGCAAAAATTTGAAATTCCATGAAACATTTGGGACTTCGACAGAAGTATGCATAGAGCTCATGGACTAGATTTTCAACTTTTGATACTGTATGAAACTTGCCTACAATTCTAAATGCTAAATTCATTCTATGGCCCATGTAGTGAATGCAAAGCATGTATGGTGCACAAGCAGTTTGTAACTTTGTGCAAACGTCATTGGATTGTGACCTTGCATTACTCTAGCTCCATCAACTCCTACACACACCAACTTTTTGGCAATTGTCAAGTCATCCGTACCTGCAATTTCATTCAAATATTTCTTGACTAGTTCAAATAGATTTTGTGATGTTGAACTATCCTTCATTTTATGAACATAGATAATATGAGCTTGGCGAACATGTTTTTTTACAGCATACACATGCATATAGACCCAAGAAGTATTATCTACTGCAATAACTTCATCTAAAGATAATGCAATGAAGTTTGACTCTTTTACTTTCTCCTTTAAATCTTGTGTTTCTACTACAACAAGATAGTTTTCCCATTCCCATCTAGCGTTTATTGACCAATGTGCGCCAAGAAAGTGAGGAACACCCAAAAAAGATAATAAATTAAAATATTTTGGGTAGTCTGTCATAGGATGCCCTTTGGACAAAATATATGAAAAAAAATACTCATCTAAACAATTTTTGCTAGTTGTGCTCCTTCCATTGCTTTTCCAAATTGAGCCTCAATTGTACCTCAACATGCAGCAAGCTTCAACATTCTTTGCTTATGCTCTTCATATTTCACAACATAATTAACATGAATACATTCATCCTTTGATTTCATCGTACTACTGCTTGTTCTTTTCCGTCTATGATTCATTTTTCATAAGCTTTATTGATATGCTTTTCTATAGTGTCAAGCTTTAGCTGCAATTTCTTGTCTCTTTTACATTTCCAACTACAAATCATACACTTACATTCTATTGGAGATTCATCTTTGTTTTCTTTCTCCACTGGTACAATGAATGGGTACTTTAACACCCAATCAAGTTGAAAATTCCTTGTCATTTCCCACTCATGCCCCACTTTTGATTTTCCTTTTCTTTTCTTGCTACCAACATCATCCAAGTCAATTATCTCATTCTAGCTAACCAGGGTATCCCTTGGAACATCTTCTGTGGTATTGCCATCCTCATTTGACTCAGTTAATTCAATGATAATCTCACCTTGACCTTTCGCTGGTGGTGAGGTATTTTGAATGTCTTATTCATTAATATTTGTGGAAGAGTTGATGATATAGCTCCATCTTGATTTGATGGATCAGAAGCATTGCCAATTCCAAAGTAAGATTGTATGGTAAGTCTATGTTTTGGACGTTTTGATGGCCTCCTAGTCCCTTCACCACTCTGAGGAGTCTTACCCTTGTTGCACTTGTTGCTCAACATATTGACCTCTCACTTCGAATAAAAGCTAGAAAAAAATGTCTTCTTGTTTAAGGATAGAGAATATAGATCACATTCCCTACTCAATATCATCTTTAAGATTGAAGCAAGAATGGAAATGAGATAAAGAAATATTATAACACTATGAAGAAATGATCACTCACCTTTAAGTATAGGTTTTCACTGGCTTGCTATTCGTTAATGCAGGAATGCATGTGTTGTAAGTTTGTAACTTGCCTACGATCAACTTCAAGGTTCCAAGTCCAACTTCCAAATCGAGAGCTCACAAGTTCAAAATTGAACAAAATGTGTAAGAATAAATGGAATTTTCCATTGTAGTTATATCAATCAATATTTGGTGAATTTTGCATGATTTTTAAATGGTATATTAAAAATTTGGCGAATCTCACGTGATTATACAATGATACGTTGTAATTTTCAAGGCGATTATGACCCTACGATTAGCACAGAGGTGTCACGGTAATTGGCGAAATGTGTCCTCAAATGTAATTATTTTTTAATGTTATTGGAAAAATGGGTCCTCATAAGAAACTATTTATAAATTTTAATTGGTGAAATGGGTCCTCACAAGCAACTATTTGTAAATTTTAATTGGAGAAATAGGTCCTAATACACAATGTTGTTTTAATAGTATTGGCAAATATATAGGTGATTTATTACATGCTTCTTAGATTCTAGGTGAAAATATTAATCGGTCCATTTGAAACGTGTAGTTTGTTATGGCGAATTGATTACTTAAATATGCCTAATAAAATAAATCGATGGCGAATGGAAATGCATTGGACTAATAATTCGTAAAATCCGGGTGATTTGGCCACCCCGTTGGGTGCGATTAATTCACCAATTTTGACTTGGCCAATATCTAATATTCACCAATTGGCGAAGATTCGCCACTAAAGTTTTCCCTGTTTAGCAAGTGTATATGGTGTAGCTGAGATGGAATCTTTAACATGACATTCTCATTTACTCTTTATTTATTATTAGACTTTGGGTACATTTGTGTTATTATGAGGGGAATTCCCTTGGAAAATGGTCATATATATAATTTCATTTGATTTATTAGATCTTCCTTCTCTTTTTATTTTCCTCTAGTTTCTTTTATGTGTATTTCTCTATTGTTATGGTGGATTGTTTATTAGGACATGGTTCTATACCTACCTCTTCTTCCAAATGTGGTGGTTCTACTTGTTCAACTCCCTTCATGTCCACATACTATGTAGCATGCATTTTCTTTTGGAATTTTATTTATTTTTAGGGTGGTAGGTCTCAACTTTCTTTTTCTCACTTCTCATTCTGAGCAAAGCCTTCACAACCTCTCTTGTTGGTGATTTTGGTGCTTGTGCTTGAGTTTATAGTGGAGATACTAGTATTTTCCCTTTTGTTGAGATAGATGGTGATCTCTTCTCCAACACCCATTTCTTTAGTAGCTTATATGATTTGATGAATCTCTAATCTAAACCCTAAATATTATATTTTCAACCAAGCAAATTGGTGTACATGTGATGGAATTTTTTCTTAAATGGTGAGAGAATCTAAAATGATTGTGTCATTTGGTGTTGCAAGGTCCTAGTGCAAACCCCATTTCATGCCATTTACTCTTTAGAACTTTTATTATTTAGTTTATCTATAATGTCCTTGTAGGTTCAAAACCTTTCTGCATACACTCTGTCTGGGGAAAGCTAACAATCCATGTATATGTGATTCTACAACTACATCATCTACTTCATATGTAAGAGGAGGTAGCCATGAATTCATGGGTTCTACCACTTCTATGAACACATAATATTTATCCATGATAATAATCATCTAACATTAATATTTTCTAATTATTTTATAAGATATTCTTTTCCTTTCTTGTATTTATTTTTGTAGTTATTTAAAAAATCCCCAAAATACCTCAATATAAGAATAATATTTTTGAATTATTTCTCGAGTATACACATTGATTTGTGTGGCTATTGATGTATATTGACTCCAAATATTACTGGAAAATATAGATAATATATTCATAAATAAAATGTAAGGTAGATAAAGAGTGAACCATACTACAATGGATAATTTTTTGTATTCTTTTTGTTGGATATTTTTGGGCAACTATTCCCTTAGTATTTCATGCAATTTTATGTCTCTTCCTTAGACAATCGTTTCATATGTGGTGAAGATGGTAGTTACTATTGTAGAAACTTCCCTATTAGTGTAGTGATTTTTTTAGTTACCATTAAGGTGGACATATTATGGACATCCATCAAGATGCAAAAGAGATATTTTATCTAATTTATAGTTGCAATGTTGTGATAGAGTTCACACACTCCACAAACCACATTAACCATAATGGTTGGATGATATGTGTAGAATATGTTCATCGAATGGGTTTAGAAACTTTTAGGTAAATATGCTTAGTAGGTGTAAAGCCATCCATGACCTCAACTAGTACTCATTTCTTGTGTCAATGAAAGTGCTTTAGGAAAAAGGTGAAATTGGTAGAGCTAGTAGAAGATTGATTAACATTGTCCTAAGCTCCTAATTTATTATTGTACCTTTGAAATTTCACTTAATTCACCTTTATGACCTAAAAGTGAATTTTAAATTAGGAAAAAAAAATTTCAATAAATATTTATGAAAAAATTACAAATAAATTTCATGAAAAATAGATTTGCAATAAGCAATTATGGAGGAGCTATAAAGAAACATTATATATGGATCATTTGGGTAGAGTGGGGTTCCAAGGAAATTTTTCATGCACATACATTTGTACAAGATCAAAGATAGACTTTGATGTCTCACATTTATTAGTGTTTTAATAAAAAATAATATTACTAGACTACGAGCTTTTGTATTATTTATTTATTCTATAGAGTTGTATTATGTTAAATTTTTAGTCATTCTCTAAAATATTTCCTATCATGTGGTGGATGAAATTTTGAAAATCCTAGGTGAATGTCTCCTTTCTTATGTTAAATTTTTAGTCATTCTCTAAAATATCATGAATGAAATTTTGAAAATCCTAGGTGAATGTCTCCTTTCTTATGTTAAATTTTTAGTCATTCTCTAAAATATTTCATTTGAAAATCCTAGGTGAATGTCTCCTTTCTTATGTTAAATTTTTAGTCATTCTCTAAAATATCATGAATGAAATTTTGAAAATCCTAGGTGAATGTCTCCTTTCTTATGTTAAATTTTTAGTCATTCTCTAAAATATTTCCTATCATGTGGTGGATGAAATTTTGAAAATCCTAGGTGAATGTCTCCTTTCTTATGTTGGACCTTGTAACATTTCCTCATTGAAAGCCTTATTACGATTTTTATTCGAAATTATTTTTTTATGGGAATGCATATTTTTATTTGTTCCAGTTTTTGTAATATATTATTTATTTTCTTATTGGCCCCATGTTAGCATTATCTAGGTTTTTCATTTTTTTGAAAGCCTTATTACGATTTTTATTCAAAATTATTTTTTTATGGGAGTTTTTGTAATATATTATTTATTTTCTTATTGGCCCCATGTTAGCATTATCTAGGTTTTTCATTTTTTTTATTATCTAGGTTTTTCATTTTTTTTAGTCTTACTTTGTGTTCCTTTTCTACTTTATAGTTAAAAGAATACCCTAAAAACGTCAAAATTATAGTTAATGAGAGAGTATCTCTTCTAAAATGTAGATTAAAATCATTAGTCTCATATAAATCTCTCCAATTAATATAAATCTCTCCAATTATTGTAGAATATATCACTATCCATTAGGTGAGTTATGCCACTTTTACTAAAATATTGTAGCAACAATTTTTTTTATCAATAGATTTTTTGTGAGTTAGGCCACTTTTACTAAAATATTGTAGCAACAATTTTTTTTATCAATAGATTTTTTGTAACTCTACTGAAATCCAAGTACCAATAATATAAAGGTTCCTCCCCTAGAATGGAGGTTTGTGACTCTATATAGAAAAACCTACTCAAAATAATATTTTTTGTGAAATAAATCCTATTTGAATTGAGATATATGTTGTCACTTTTTTAAGTGTATATCATGAAACTATTTTCTCTCTAGAGATGGGGAAATAATTTTGGACCTCTATCATTGAATCCGCATATAACCTTACCATTTGGTTTTAGAAAAAAACTTCCTAAAGTTTACTAGATAAATTTCATAAGATGAAAAAAATCACCTTTAAGCATTCATTATGAATTGTGGAATCTTAGAAATTAATTATGGATTGTGAAATCCTAAAAATTAATAAGAAAAATATTTTTATGTAATTATTCATGGAAACCCTTGTTAGACACACCAAATTGGTTTTAGTATTTATAGTATGGATGCATTACCAACTAGGCTAGCTAAGATAGAAGAAGAATCAATGGAAGATTTTGTGAAATAGTTAATATATATTTAACATAAATTCCTCACATTGATTATCCAAGTGAATTTGATTCCTTTAAACCCTGAAGTGGCCTGGTTCAATCAGCTTCCTCTGCACTGGCATGAGGAAATCACTAGCATTTCAAATAAATCCATAATGATGGCGACAGGAGAGAGTGCCAGTAAAAGAAGCATGGGAAACATGGAATAATCATAAGTCTACAGTTTGAGATCCATCCATCTGTAAAATGAATAGTAAAAAACTATTTAATATTCAGCTTGAGATCCATCCATCTGTAAAATGAATAGAAAAAAACTATTTAATATTTTGCATATTTTTAGCTTGTTATACCTCTACTTTTAGATCCTCTCGTGAATTTAAAGAAAAATAATAATGAAAAAGAAGAAACCAGAGCATTTATCTTACTAGCTTATTTATATTCTATGATTTCATAACCATTAATGTAAACTAGCATTTTATTTAATTTTATATATAAAATAAAAATTTATGTAATTGAAAATGTATTTGAAAAATAACTTTGAATAAATAAGAGTCACAAAAATTTACTTGACAAGTAGATTGGACCATCATTTTTAAGCCCTTTGTAGAAAACCTTTCTTGCATAATTTTATTCCTCATCTCTGGCCTGCTTTTCCTCTTTTTGTTGAAAGAAGTTTTGTTTGCATGAAGAAATATATGAACTTTGAACATAAATTTGTTTTGATTGTTGTTCAGCGGCTCAAAAATACAAATGTCTCCTTCCTTTATATTATTGCCACGTGTAAATTGTCTCCACCCTCCACTAAAGGTAGGTGAATCGTTCTTAATAATACATTGCACCTTCCATTCCTTACACTCCCCAGTCAAAAGAATGACTTCACTTTTTTGGTTTGGAAGTTGAATTGGATAATCCCACATTTTTCTGAACTCCTGCATTCCCAAACCATGACAAATAAACTAAGTTATTTAACCCAAAAGATCATTGATTTAATACATTCTTCTTAAACTTTACAGTTTTCACAAAAGCAGATTTCAATAATATGCCTTTCACATTGTAAGCTTGTTAAAACGCCCCTATTTTAGATTTGAAATTTATATAACCAAACAAAGCAGAGAATTTGATCTCACTAGCATGTGTGGGTCATTTATATTCCATGATTTCATAACCATTTCACGAAAGGGTTTATCTGATTTGAGACAAGCAACAGACTCCATTGTCATGTGCTTCCTAGAGGAGAAACAATGCCCATATTTCTTGGGTGAATGGCCTGCAACAAAATTAACTTTATTGTTATACCAGTTCTCATAATAAAAATTGGATCTAAATGCCTATTTTGAAAATTCGAATAAATTATGAGCTTAAAAATTTAATAAGCTCTGTATTTTTGGACAAAACTTTTGCTTACCAAGAAAAGAGGATTTCCTTTTCCTCCCTCGTTTTTTAGCTGCCGGTTCAGATGTATCATTGGTTTCCTCACCAGAAACCAAATCAATCAGCAATTTACTGCCCACTGGTTGATTAGGGCTTCTCTTATCATTGTTTAACCAAATCAATCAATAACTTTGGTTGATTAGGGCTTCTCTTATCTAAACTAGTGTTTGTTTTCTCAACTTGAAGAGCACTGATATTTTTCACACACCCACTTCTTTCAAATATCTGAACCTTGAAATACAGCTTCAATATATACTCGAACACAACAATATCTCCCAATTGCAGCCCATGGTAATTTACAAAATTTTCCCACCCATCTCGCAATTCCAGTTGATTGTTTGTACCCAATAATTGTACATTCCACTCCTGCCCACTTGGACGCTGCAAATTCATATGTTCCTCTCCGTCGTTTATAAACTGTGAAGCAAATGCAGGAGGAATGTTCTGCAGTAAACACATTACATAATTTGTTTTTACAGATTCTAAACAGTGTAAATGAAATCAAAACATTAAGTGCAAAATTTACCAGTTTTCCTGCGAAGTCTCCAAGCATAACTTTGAAGAAGGAGACACACCCATCAAAACGCTCTTTCCCATGTTGTTTGCCATGATTTCTAAAACATTTCAAACTGCACATCCTGCATGGTATAAAAAGCTCCCCTGTTTCTCCATCTTCCATGGCAAACCCAGATGCAAAGCTTATAAAGATAGACCTAAAAGCACATTTGAAATCCTGAAACACCTACATGCATGAATATAATAACAACACAGACAAAGTTTGAATGACTGACGTGCACTTGAAGAAAAGAGAATGCAACAGCAATGATTATTTTTTCATAATCATGGCGAGAGTTGTGTGATGAATGATATCCTATCAGGCAGGACCCAAAATCAAGATATATACATTAATCACTTAAATTTCCACAGAATTGAAAGAATGGCAGTATTGGAATAAGCATGGGTGACACGTTACTGTGAAGGATTCCTGCTGTGGCACGCGTATGGGATGTGATCGTTTGTCGTTTTTCGTGCAATTTTAAATTTAAAACTTAGCTAAATTTTTTCGACTCCAGGAAAATGTAGCACTGCCAAAGGAAAATCTTTAAGTGCAAATTATCTGACCGACAAAATTAGGAAAAACCATAAACATTTGCATTTCTTAAACTGAATGAATGATTGTAATTTTAAGGGATCAAGGGAAGTCACAGATTATGAAGTCAGATAATTTCTCCATTACTAAATGGGATCTGTAGAAGTTTTAGATAACTCACTATTATAAAGATAGATGATATTTTCATTATTTAAAGCAATTTGAAGTATGAATATTTATTTTATTTGTGGATTATTTATTTATTTGTTATATATTTTTTAATTAAGATAAAATGAGTTTTAATAGGGTATGAATCTTTGTAAAAAAAGTCAATACAATAAAATTCTACAAAATAATAAAATACGGTTAAAAAAATCAGCAATATAACAGTTGAACAAATAATAAAAATTAGTTATGAAAGGAATAATACAATATCCAACAAATTACCAGTCCAATGTCAAGGTGGGTTGAAGCCAAAATTCTTCCAAAGATATTTAATTAATCTTGTCATTTGTCTTTAATACTAAAATCATTTTGTTCAATTGTTTTTTTTTTGTAAGAACTAGGAAAGTATACCCTAATTTTCAGATTTTCTTGAATTTTGTCATTATCTTTTTTTTTAAAGATTTTAATTTTAGAGTTTGGGACTAATTTTTAACTTCAATTTTAGATTTTAGATGATAAATGTGAAGTCATTTAATTATGCATTTTTAATTTGATTATATATTTAATTATAGATGATAAGAGTGAAATTAGAAATAAAAGATTAAGTGAGCAATATGAAAACAATAAGTTTAGGTCTAAATCAAAACCAAATAGAAACCAATTAAGTGATTATTGTATTTGTTATATTTAAAGTGGGTAAGGAGAACATGATGACATTATACTTAATCTGAGCTAGGTAGAGTTAGTCATATAATTTCTATGTTTATAATCATGTTAAATTAGTTAAAATCAAAATTATTTGACTTTAAATTTACATTATATTAATTATCTTGACATGTTTATGCTATTTGCCATTTTAATAAGTTTAAATTTTGAATTGTAATGAATTGATTAGAAAATCTAAAACTAGAAGGGTGTATGTTTAATATTATAATTTTTTTCATGGAGATTGATTGGTACATTAATAGAATAATTAATTGTTTTGTTTAATAATGAAAAGTTAATATTATACATATTTCTTGAATTTTTTTTTACAAAAATGAATAAAATTTAATTGATAGTATATCATTGAAGTTGAACCCCAATAAGAATTTCATATTTAGGATTAAAATACAATGGGGCTTCGTTATATGGGTTTCTATGGTGTTCTCTTTTTCAAAAATATTAATTAGTTCTACATTTAAAATTGTTCATTTTTTTAATTGGGTCAAAACCCATTAATGGGATATATTGTAGGGTTTCTAAAATTCAAATAAGATGATTTTTTAATAATTTGATTGATTTTGTAGAGATAGTGTAGGGATGCAACTAGAAACGGTTAACCTATAAATGGAGTTGGCAAAATAGAGAATTCATAATCCTAAATTTTGATTTTATTTGTGTATGATTTTTAATTAATTAATTTGTTTGTTGAGAGTTTGTAAGAAAGAGTGTGTTAGGCTCTGCATCAATCTAGGCCTTTGTTACTTGAAAATTTATATGCATACCCTATTTTAATAATAAGAGGATCATAGTGTGTTTTTTAGATTATATAAAATTATGGTAGGAAAGAACATGACAAATTAGTAAAACACATGGGTACCAGAACACAATATTCAAGATCCAAACTAGATTGTACCATAGTATATTACTTATAAACAACTCTAATACAGTTGTCCATCTTCCATACACATATCAAGTCGTGTAGTACAATCTCTTCTTTGATATACATAACATTAAATATGTTACACCCTAATTGTGTAGTTACTATTTACTATTTACTATGTAGAGTAAAATATGAATGCAATGTGAATTTAGTGGATGAATAAATCGTGTGTGCACTTTTTTATCACTATCTTATGAATGAATGTCATTTCATTTAATGTTATATGAAGGATTGCATTTATGTGAATGGATGAATATTGTGTTGATATTCTAACTTTGAAGATGAAATGTGTTAATTACATATTTTGTGAACAACTAAGTGCAGTGTACATGTGTTAGTGTTTATAGGTACATGTTCAATTCCTCTAGGTGGAGGGGAAGTATCACTCAGGAGGTCTTGGTCGGGTAACTAGTATTATAACCTATCTTAGCTTATACACACACTACAAACAGAATGATTAAGTTAGGAAGTTGGTGAGTCATACATAGATGTTATGTATACTTTAGTAAAAGGCTAGTTTACTATTGTGTGCATCGTTAGGAGATGATTTCTTAATGGGATTATGATTTCTTGTTACCATGATTGAATTGATATGTGAAGCATATGGGGTAAGTGTATGCATATACACATGCATGGTAATGATTGATCGTACGCACTAAGGAATGCACACATGGGGGTACATAGGTAGACATACTCAAGCATGCTCATGCATGAGTTGCTTCTGCGCATATAACTATCTGATGGAACCCACGACATGCATGTATATACATATAGGCATATCGCTCGTAGTCCCATATCAAACACCATGGTAATTGTATGTTAATTTGGTGAGTAAATCAAATGTGTGTGTGTATATATACACATAAGTGTATATATATCAAAACATACACATGGTCAATTCTTTTAAACATCATTTACTATGATACCGACTTTCATCATTTAACATGATATCGACTATTTCTAACTATCAATGGAAGCCGATTATTGTGCCAAATATAATGGCTTTAGAGTAGATTTAATTGGACAACTTAAATAGCTTGAATTTGGAAATGAATATGTTTGTATTCATAGACCGAACTTCATGTCTTTGTTGTCTTATATTAACTACAAACTGCTTCATCAATTAAGTCGATGTTGAAAGAGTTGACGCCTTTAAATTATCTTTGGCTTGGTCAAATATCAAACCATAATTTGTTGTGAATATAGAATAGATGCTGATTACTCCAAACCATCGATGATTTTTCAATAAAAATTGTGTTTATGAATCTTCACTTGACAAGGGATTAAGTCAATGCAAATTGGGGTGGCAAGCTTTGGTCATTGACTGATTCTCTTCTTTGCTGAATTGTGCCACCTTTGAGTTTGTTTATCTTTGAATTCTATAGATGTATTTCAATCACACAGGTGTTTATTTATTCTTCATTTTTCTATCAAAGAGAGGGTCGATTTATAGGTAGACAAGCTGAGTGTTTACTTATTTTTTTGCCACCTTTCTATGGAGTGTTAGTGGTGTTGTTTTGCATGTTTTTTGTTGTCTCTTTCATGCCTAAAATTTAGGCAATGTGGTTTCTTGCTTGTTGTATAAATAGCAGCAAGAGTTCTTCATTTGGGACACCACATTCTCTCTCTTTTTGTGAGTTATTTCTTGAGCATCATATCTATTTTAGTGAGCTAATATATTTGCAATTTCCTGTCCAAATTAGTGAGACATTTAAGAGAGTATTACTTATCTTTTGAGAAGAAGTAAATAGCAACTTGTGAGATAAGAGGTTGTGAGTCTTTGATAGAAAGAGTTGTTGTTCTAAGGGTGTTGTGATTGCAACTAATCAATTTGGAAAGCTATATAACATACATGAGGATATTCTTCTCTATATTCTTACTTTGATTGCTCTATGACTTGATTGTTTTAGTTAGTCATGAAAGTACATTGAAATCATGTTTACTTTGAAAGAATAGTAGAAGTTAAATGTTGTTTGCATGTTGTTTGTAAGTAATGCATGACAGGAGAGACTGTTTGTCTTGGGTATTATTATGTTAGACATATGTAGTCAAGGGAAAGAGATTATGTTTATCATAGGTATCATTACTATACTAGATATAATTTAACATATGGAAAAATTAGGGTATGCTCATTACTAGATACTGAATTATGCTATATGGCTAGTAGGTTATTCCTCATAACGATGTCCAATGAAGGGAGGTAACTTGTAATTGCTTACTAAGTTGTGTTACCTTAAGTTGTGATTGAAAGTTAGGTTATCCTGGGGATTAGCTTGCCTGTGGAGAGGGATTGCCTAGGCATAGATATAATGGCCTTAAATCAAAATGAGCTTGCCATAGTGTAGGTGAATGGTAGACCATCCCTTGATTATTCTTAGTGAGAATACTTTGGCCAAAGTAGTGGGGATGTCCGATGACTCCACTAGGAATAGTGTGTAAGCCGAGACTCCACTATTAGTTCACTGTGTCTACTAAAATGCATGAGGATTACCTAGTGTAGGTTATAAATCCTAGTCATGTCTGATACAACACTAAGCTCAGAATGGTATGTCGTATGAGGTTACCCAACCAATACCTTCGTCAAAGGGAAGGTCCATCTATCATTGATAGATGTGTGGGGGGCCACATATGAGTCCATGGTTGGTGGAAAAGTGCTTGAGTGATGCTTCTCTTCCTCAGTGGGTGACAAAGGACCAAGGTTTTGAAAGGCAGATGGACCATCTATATCTTATGTTATGAAGCTCATTGGAGCTATATACATAGTTTGTACTTTGTTGGAATAATGTACTTTGATAAGTATTGTAATGGAATGGAAATCCTTATTATATGTTGTTTAACATCTTTGTTCATATATTTTCAATAAAGAAATTTTTTTTTTTTGTTGTAATGGATTCTTACATCGTTTTTATTTACTTGCATAGTAAAACTTAGGAAATTTACTACAATGAATGGTTGGCATGTTACATGTGGTATCAGAGCTAGCAAGTTTAGCTCTGTGATGAGGTAAAAATAACCTCATCAATACAATGAACTAAACACCTTACCTCACATCTTCCAGTCACCTTTACCTTACCAATTAATTATCTTTAGGATCAATAGTTGCTTGCTTTTTGTGAGAAGTTGGGTAATCTTTAAATCATTCAAAATTAATTGAAATAAACTAAACCCGCGCTAATATAATGGTTTAGTTTCTAAGTATTATACAGGTTAATCAACACAATCAGTCATCATGCCAGCTAAGTGGATTCAACGTAGACCTCAACACAATTAAAGACAAGTGCCAAAAGAATAGGCACCAAAACTTTAGGGGAATTCATGGTGGACTAAGTTTTTGAAGTTTTTTGTTATTTTCAGTTTGAAGACTTTATGGCTCACTTCAAGCCTCTTTAATAATACTTTATGTTATGGACTTAAGTTCATTAGTTTGTTAAAATCAGTTGAATACTTTTCCAGTGGTAATCTTTACCATCTGAAATATAGGATTTTTTTAGTTTTTTTTTGTATAAATATGTAATCATCAGAAGCAATGATATACAAAGAGATATTGTTATGTTGTCACTATGTTTATGAGTTATATACTTTCAATATGAATATAGTAAGTCTTTCTTGTTCCATTATGAGTTGTTAGTATTGTGAATGGAATAATTTTGAATGGAGTAATCTTGGAGTTACAAATTTTATGTGATCTGAGTTAAGCATAGGAGCACCTGAGAGTTGGCCACCCGAGGGACTGTAGATTAGATATATAAGTATTTTACTTTTAATTATGTTCTCATTTTGTAAATGATAAATGCAAGTGAAGTTTATTTTCATGTTGAGTTATGTTAAGATTAATCCTGGAGGTTGTAATTGAGTTTGTAATCTTTAGTTTGGTTATCTGAAGTTCCAGAGCATTTAGTTTCATTTGTTAGTTTCAAGTTGTTAAGTTGTTTTCTATTAATTGTTAAGTTTTCTATCCATTGTTAGTATAATATGTTTCATAGTTTCTTTACAAGCATTTCCTCTTCAACAATTTACATGCTTCTTAGTTTAATTATTCCCATGTTTACTAGTTTAATCATTATGCTTTTTAGATTTATAATTTCTTGCTTTCTAGTTTAGTTATTTCAGGCTTTCTAGGTAAATGATTTCTTGCTTTCTAGTTTAGTGGCCTCTTAGCTTAAAGTTCCATTTCAATTGTCCCAAACACTTAGAAAATCTAAGACAGATATTCAAGATGTCTTCTATTGCATATAGCCTCCGAACACTACCCGATTGATATAATTGATGCATTTTCAACTAAAGAGATAGGACCTAATGATGACCTATCAGTTTTTGGTGTTGTTTCCATGGATCTTGCTTTTCTAGTGTTAGTAGGAGATACCTTGAATACCTCTTTTAGGAACAAAAATAGTCCCCAGGCTTCCTTTTCTTCATAGTTAAGAAATGAGGTCCCAACAGAAGATTCATACCAAAAAGCTCCCAACCGACATACCAACCATAAGTAGGGAGGAAGAAGTCTCAAATCAATAACTTACTGAAGAATTGATCGAGTAGGATCAACCTGAGACCTTCCTGCATACCCCAGAAAGAGAACACATAGTTGTAGAGGAGCGTATTCCTTTGCAAACCCCAGAGCCTCGCCATCTAAGAAAAGTTTTGAAGAGGACTGAATCCCCTTCAACATCATGGGTGAGCATAGAAATGCTGCTAACTCTCCACTGTTGTGCATAGTTACTTATCCTATTGCTATTGATGCAGATGACGACATGACTATGAAAAATATTTCACCATCCTTCTTGCCAACCTTCTGAGGTTTGTCTTTCGAAGACCCTGACTAGTTTCTATTTGAGTTTAAAGTCTTGTGTCAGACATATGACTACAAGAATGATAACCATAAACTAAATATTTTTCCCTCTACTCTGAAAGACTCAGCAATGCGTTGGTTCATGGGATTAGCTTCATGGTTGATAACCTCCCGGGATGACATGGAGTCTGCCTTTTCACAAAATTACCAGAGTTACTATAGGTTCAACGATAGGAAAGAAGAATTGTTCAAAATAAGGAAAAATGAAGATGAGAGTCTAGAGGATTACCTAGATAGGTTTATCTTCTTATCTAAACGATGTGGAAAAGAAGCCATAAGTCTGGAGATTTTGAAGACCTTATTTCTTAAAGGTATTGATGAAGATGCTCGAAGGAGCTTGGATTTAATGGGAAAAGGAGATGTGTCCCAACTAGGACTTAATGATATCACTGAATTATTTCAGAATTTATCTTGTACTCGATGAGGTATCCAAAATTCTAATCTTTTTAAAGGTTCCAATGAAATAGGAAAACTGTGTGAGGAGATAGACAATCTTAAAACTAACATTTTGGTTTAGTTAAACACCACATTAGATGGAATACAGGCTAAAACACAAAATCCTGAGACCTTGTCTGGATATACTGCCCTAGGTGCCGAAACAAACATCTGTTAAGGGAATGCCCTTTGGACAAAGTTGACAAAATTGATGTTTTTCAAGTTTGTGACAAGATCCATCATATTGACCAGTGTGAGATTTTGAATGCCATCAAGAATTCTAAGAAAAGAACATCTCTAATTGAGGAAGAGATCAACTTTGTAAATCAAAGAACTGGAGGAAATTTTTCCTATGGCCAACATTCAAACCCTTCCTGGAGACCTCAAACCAACTAGAATAATAATCAATGGGAAACACCCTAGCCTCAAGCACCACCTCAAGGACCACCTAATTGGGGAACTTACCCTTGGGGGCCACCTGAATGGGTAAATCAGTCTTGGGGAAACCCTCAATGGCCTAACCAGACTTAACAATAGTGGTATCCTCAGAATCCTATTCCTCAATGGAATCAACCTAAAAATTAGTTTTATATTGGTCCAAGAAGGATGCCTAATGAACAGCAGAATATTTTATCAGCTCCCAAAACACTCAACAAAATGAACAAGTTAATCAACCATAACTTCCGATGCAACCTGCTTCGAACCCAAAGAACAATCGTCAGAATACTCTAGTGTATTCCACAGAACAAGACAATGTTACTGGACTTAACAATATACACTTTGGAAACTTGCAATTGAGATTTTGGAAAACACTTCCGCAACTGAAAATAGTTGAGATATTGGATGATCCTATCAAGGAATCTGCTAAGACGACTTAAACAACTCCCACATCTGTAGAACAAGCCCTAGAAACTACTCAAGACAAGACCTTTTCACCATCTTTAGCTCAAGCTTCCAACCTACCTCAAGGGGAGGGGGTCAGTCTCCAAATGATCCTTTAAAGGATTCCACTCCTAAAGACAAAACTAAAGCGCCTTTTCTGGAACATTTGAAACCAACCATCCTAAAAAATCCCCTGAAAAATGTCCTCGTCCACCAAAACTATGTTGATACAAGAAATCAAACAGTTGTAGATTGAGGTTTCTTTGCTACAAGCAATTAAGGAGATTCCTGAGTTGAACCAACTTATCAAAAGTTGTATCAAAACTCTAGGGAGGAAGCCAAAATGGATAAATATCATTCACATAAATGGTTACCTAGTTGAGTTTTTGGATGGGAAGACCACTGCTCTGAAATATGATGACCTAGGTAGTCCACTTATAATAGTAACAATCAATGAGGTAGCAATACCTAATGCACTAGTGGACCTAGGAGAAACCATTAACGCAATGACTGTTGATGTAATGGAAAAGTTGGGGCTCATTGATTTACGGCCCACAAATACCATCTTGCAAATGGAAAACCAATTCATTGCCATTCCCAAGAGTGTCATTGAAAATGTTCTTGTTAAGGTTGATGGATGGGAATATCCAATGGAGTTTCAAATAATCCAGTCTGTTACACCCAAATACAGTTATCCAATATTTCTAGGAAGACCATGGTTGGATACTGTTGCAGCCAAAATTGACTGTAGAGAGGGAGGAATGACAATTTCACATGGTTCTAATAGCAAACATTTATTCTTGTATCCTCCCAGCAAGCCTATTGAATATAATAAAGTGTGGGTTGATGAACCAGAAGGTCCCAATGGACATGAAAATTTAGCTTCACTAGCCATGGTAGTCATCAACCAACATGGTGAAGAATTAGAGGATGAATTGGAAAACAACATGGAAAATCTTACCATGGATTCGAGTGATGAGGAGATGTTGGACATAGAAGAGATCCTAGGACAACCAATCAACATAGACCACACTGAATTTGATAACACCAATTTCATGGGATTACCTTGTCCTTTCGTAAATATAATTCTAAAAATGAATCATTTCTTCAAATACATTGCTAGACTTCACAAAACCATACCTCATAGTTGTCCCCTTAACACTTTGACAAGACCAATGTACAATATCACATCCAACCATCTGGGTGTTAAAACCATTATGTTGTTGCTAGGATAAACTTTGAAAATTAATAGTTGGTTGACTGAGTCAAAAGAACACAAACTGTTTGATATCCTGGTGAATAGGTCTAAAGCTTTTGCTTGGGACTACATAGATATGAGAGCAATACACCCAAGTGTATGTACTCATCATATCTATACTGAGGATGTTCAACCTATTCGCCAACCACAACGAAGACTCAATCCTACCTTGAAAGATATCGTTAAGATTGAAATTGAGAAACTTCTACAAGTGGGATTTATTTATCCCATTTTTGACAAAAAATGGGTTTCACCTTTGGTCATGGTTCCAAAGAAAAATGGGAAGTGGAGAGTGTACATAAACTATAGGGAACTTAACAAAGCAACAAACAAAGATTATTTTCCAAAAAACCTAGACTAATGTTAGAAGTTTCTTAAGGCATTTTGGATACTATCGAAGACTTATAGAAAACTTCAGCAAGATTGCAACCCTTATGTTTTCCCTTCTCTAGAAGAATGTAGATTTCATCTAGACACCTGAGTGTCTATCATCATTTGAAATCATCAAGGAGAAACTCATATCTGCTCTTGTCCTTCGTGGACCTAATTGGAACCTTCTATTCCATATTTATGTTAATGCATCTGATGATGCAATTGGAGTAGTATTGGGACAAGAAGATCAGAATTGGGGAATTTATGCTATATATTTCATTAGTAAGAATTTGAATCCAACATAAAGGAACTATACCACAACGGAGAAAGAATTCTTAGATGTAGTACGTGCAATTAAGAAATTTTGAGACTACATCATAGGTTACAAAGTAACAGTGTATACAAATCACTTAGCCATCAAATACCTCATGAACAAACCTATAGTGAATGGGAGGATAATTAGGTGGTTACTGCTTTTCCAAGAATTCAACATAACAATTATTGATAAACCAAGAGAGTTCAACGTAGTTGCAGATTTCTTATCCCGAATTAAACAAGATGATGGTGATTGTGATCTAGTACAAGATAAGTTCCCAGATGAAAATTTATTTTCCATCTCTACTAAAAATCCTTGGTTTGTCAACATTGGGGTGATCCCACAATACTAGTTTACAATTTTTGGCCAAACTGGACACTAAACTGATTTTTTCTAACTAAATCTTCACTTTTGGGCACTTGTAGCGGCTAAACAGTGAGGAATTTGAAGATGATGCAAACTAGTGATTTGTGACATTTTATCCATAGATTCTAAATATAGTTTTTTCAAAAATTTTGGAATCAAATTTCACTTCTTTTTCCATCTCCTTCGAAAACTAGTTGTTTTCAGTAAACACCATTTTTAAGGAGTGACGCTCACCGTATAACACAATTTTTTTTTCATGAAGGATAAATTCTATTTTTTTTCGAATTTTGATTTGTAATTATGATATCTAGTGCTTCCAATTGGTTTCATAGTGTTTTATTAAATATTTTTTCCTTAATAAAGTTTTGAAGTAAAACCAATTACAATTCAGACATAGGCGGACCGTATAACATGTAACTTTTTTTGTATCATGTATCAACTTTTTTTTTTGTTGGATCAAGGAATTAAATATCTGGTGCACTCAAATTTTAATTTTTTTTTTTTGATAATCTTCTATTTTTCCACATGTGCAGAACAGAGAGATTGATTTTCAGTGAAAAACCTACATTCACAAGAAATAAAAAATAAATATCATAATAAAATAAAATTTATTTAAAATTATACTTTTTGTGAAGCTTATAATAAGGAATACATACTTACAAAAATAAATTTTAAATGAATTCATTTGATCCCCCAAAAGATAAATCAAAAGTGGTTTTAATTAGCATTTTGATAGGTGTAAAGGAGACTGTTATAGGTATGGTTTAAAACTGGCAGGGTTCTATCGAAGGGGGTTTGATCTAAGGTAGTTTGATCAAACCCTCCTCAATTGGAATGCTTTAAATGGAAATTTTTAAGGCTTAAATCATTATATTTTCTAAAAATATATGATTTCAGAAAAAATCAGAATCTCCCAGAAATTGTAAACCAGCTTTGTGGGATCACCCATTGCCAACTACTTGGCCACCTTAGAAGTACCACCCGATTTTACATCAAAACAGAAGAAACACCTTGTTTGAGAAAGCACCCATTTCAAATGGATTAATGGGATTCTATTTTGATGTGGGCCTGATATTGTTCTACAATGTTGTGTTAGGGCAGATGAGACCTATAGTATCCTTAGAGCTTTCCATGATGATCCTTCTGGAGGAAATTATTCTGCTAAGAGGACATCCCATAAGATTTTAGGTGCAGGATATTATTGGCTTTCTATGCATAAGGATATCAATAAATATGTTCACAAATGTGATGAATGCCAAAGGGTAGGGAGACCAATTGCATCTAATGAAATGCCCCTGCAACCTCAGGTAGTAGTCCTTGAACCATTTGAAAAATGGGGATTGGATTTTATCAGTCTTGTAGACCCTCCTTCACAAGGAAAAGAATACATTCTAGTCTGTACCAACTATTTGACTAAGTGGGCAGAAGTTCAAGCTCTGCGAGTTGCTAGGGAAGAACAAGTAGCTGATTTCCTATACAATAAAATTTTCCTTAGATTTGGAGCCCCTAGGAAAATTTTCATAGATCAGGGTCCCTAGTTTATGTCTAAGGTTTTGTTAGCCTTCACTTATCAGTTCCAGGTAAGCCATAAGAATTCCTCACCCTGCCACCCTCAAGTAAACATTCAGATGGAAGTCAGTAATAGGGAGCTAGAAAACATTTTAACAAAAACAGTTTCATTAAGAAGGAAATATTGGGCTAGGAAACTACCTGAAGCCATTTGGGCTTATAACACAACATGGAAATCAACTATTGGTTTTAGTCCATACAAGTTAGTTTTTGGGAAGAAACCTCTCTTACCCATTGAATTTGAACTTCAAACTCTTAGGAAAGCCATGGAGTTAGGTATAGATCTTAAACAAGCACAGGTAGAGAGAGTCGTATAGCTTAGTGAGTTGGATGAACTTCATTTGGACGTCGTCCATCAAACTAAGCTGGTGCAACAACAACACAAAGTCTAGAATGACAAGCATATCAAGGAAATAGAATTCCATAATGGGGATTGGGAACTATTGTTTGATTCCAGATACAAGGATCACTAGGGAAAACTCAGAACTCATTGGATCGACCCATATAAAATTTCTACGGTATTTGCAAATGGCGTGGTACAATTGAAGCCCATTGATGGTGATACTCAAACTCTCCTAGTTAATGGACATTGATTACACATCTACCATAAACCTGTTAATAGAGTAATTTACAAAAATGGTAGAAATGCAGGGAGAAATCCAATGAATTGTCTCTGCTATGGCATAATCAATATAATTTTTATTTTTTCTTTTATATTTAAAGGGTGATCCCACAATAGTGGTTTACAATTTTTGGCCAAACTGGACAATAAAATTATTATTTTTAACTAAATTTTCACATTTGGACACCTATAGCGGCTAAACCATGAGGAATTTGAAGATGATGCAAACTAGAGTCTCATCACATTTTGTTTGTAGATTCTAAAAATATATTTTTTCAAAATTTTTAGAATCAGATTGCACTTCTTTTTCTATCTCCCACCAAAACTGGTTTTTTTCATAAAACAACATTTTTAAAAATTGACTCACACCGTATAACGCATAACTTTTTTCCATGAAGGATAAAATTATAATTCTTTCGAATTTAGATTTGTAACTCTGATATCTAGTGCTTCCACTTGGTTAGATAATTTTTTATTGAATATTTTTTCTTTAATCAAGTTTCAAAGTCAAACCAATTACAATTCATACATAGTGTGATTGTATAACGCGTAACTTTTTTTGTATATATCGAAATTCAATTTTTTTTTTTGTTGGATCAAGGACTTCAATATTTGGTGCACTCATATTTTTCATTTTTTTTTTTTGATAATATACTATTTTTCCATATGTGCAAAATTGAGACCTTCATTTTCGATTAAAAACCTATGTTTAATAAAACTAAAAAAACAAATCCATAATAAAACCAAAACATATTAAAATTATATTCATTGGATAGCTCCTTCTGAGGACTACTTGATTCCAGTTGGGTTTGTGAAGACTCCTCCATTTTCATGTTCAAACTAAGCTTCAAAGCGTAAAAATTTAGGTTTTTTGTGTGTTTCAAGGGGAGAATGAGGAATTAGGGGGGTTCATTCGAACCCCTAGGGGTTCCTAGGGGTTCGTTCGAACCACGGTTCATTTAACCCCCTTCAATATGCATTTTTATTTTTATTTTTGGGTGAGAAATGTGGGCCTAGTAATTAAGGGGTTCGACCAAACTTGTAGGTTCATTCAAACCCCTAAAACCACATTTTTTTTCATGGGGTTGTTTTTTCTCAGTTTTCCTTCCTCCATCAAATTGTAAACCACTATTGTGGCTTCACCCTTAAATAAATTTAAAAAAAGAAGCATGTGTATGAATTTATTTTTCTTTAGAGCATTTCTTTTTAATTTTCCATCTTTTGGACTTGGCTAAATTTCGTTTCTATTTTGCAGGACTTCATTTTTCATCAAAGACAAATTCTGACGCATCTTGTTGCGATGCTCCGAAACTTATTGGTCAGTTATTGCGGTGCTCCATAACTTGTTGGCTTGAATACTGCTATGCTCCAAAACCTGCATAATTGACTTGTGCATTCCTTGTTTTGTACTTTCATTCTAATGCATCTCTCAAAAATGCTTCGGTAAGTCAAAATCAAAAGTCTTGTATTTTCTTCCTTCTTCTGGTTGCATCTTCCAATGTTGCTCCAAAAATTTTCTTACTGCATTCTGGCTGCATCTTTCATTGATGCTCTAGAATTTTGTTGTTTCTTCCTTCTGGTGGCATCTTTCTGTGATGCTCTAGAATTTTGTTGTTTCTTCCTTTTGGTGGCATCTTTTGGCGATGCTCTAGAACTTGTTATGTTGTTGCTTCGGCTGCATCTTTTGACGATGCTCCAAAAATTTTTGGTTCTTGCTCCAGAAACTTTGTTGCTACATTCTGATGGCATCTCTCAGCGATGCTCCAAAACTTTTCATCTTTCACTCCGGCTGCATCTTTCAGTGATGCCCCAGATTTTTGCAAATTCTTTCCTTTTTCAATGCTTTGATTTTTCCAAAGTTCTACGTATGCCCATTATTCAAATTTTGTCACCACCTTGAAATCCATGTCCTACATTTCCATTTTTCCCTATATTATCGTATCATTTCATAATAAATGAAAATTATTATGACAAATTTTCCATCATAATAAACTCTACCATTAATTAGCTGTCCCATTCACATCATAATAAACTCTACCATTAATTAGCTGTCCCATGCCCTACATTTCCATTTTTACTTAAAGTAGGTAATTATTTTCAATAAAGATTAATTAATTAGCACGAGCCATTCCCTCTCTCAATTTTGTTAATTATGCCATTACACGATTGCTTGAAGTCTGACAATATTTGTGCATCTTCACGTGCAAAACCATAATGATTATATAGTAAATCTCAAGTAAGACAACTAATTCCTCTTCCATCGGTTATATCGAAATTACATTTCCTGTCATCTACAATTCAATTGTTTAAACAAGTTTATTTGAGCATCACAATATTTTCACATAATTAAGCAAAGCAATAAGGAAAAGATATAATGGGAGGAGCTAAGAAGAATTATAAACCATCTTCAGCAGATAAATTGTTGGCATTGGGCAGCATTGCAGGCCTATTTCAAAAATTTGGGTGGCTAGAATTTATGAAGAAGTTTGAGGGGCATACTAAGCAGTTAGTAAAGGAATTTGTAGAAAATTTTGCAAACAAACAAACTATGGTGCATGGCAAGCGTTTTCGGGTAAGTCCAAAAATCATTTCCCGTCTCTCTGGTCTTGAGAATAGAGGCATTAATGTGACTAAAACTATAGATATTACTTATCAGAGGATGGTAGAATTGTTTCATAGAGAAGGTGAACCTCAACCTGTGATAACTATAAGTACTAGAGGACAAAAAAAAGGTTTCCACAGAATGTCTATCCTGGAACCTTGGAGAATTGTTGTCACTTGGATAATTAAATACTTTACATGTGAAGGACAAGTAGCAACAGTAGTAGGTCCCCATTTCCGTCTGCTTACCCATTTGCGCCATGGCACTAAAGACCCTTCTCTTAGGGTTAATTTTCCAGCATTCTTGTGTGACTCAATTATTACCATGATAGAAAAATAATAAAATTGGTACAGGGGCACTCAAACACCACAACCTTATACAATTAATATGCAAATACCATTTCCGCAAAAAACTAGAAAAGAAATGGTAGAAATTTCTGCAAAAGTTTGAGAATGTGGAGTCTAAAATTCTTGAGGAGGGTGAGTCATCCAAACAAGTAACCCAATCTTTAGGAGAACCCTCCTCTGAAGCCTTAGGTGCTCCTGAATCTCAACAAACCTCAACAACTCCTAGTGGTGAAGCATCAAAAACTTTACCTAACATGTCAGAAACCCTAGGGCAGTAAGAAAATATGGAAATTGTACATTTTGGAGATGAAGAAGAGCCTCCTTGCAAGAGGAAGAGGCGAACCAAAGTATCCTTCCAAACAATCCCTCCTTTATGGAGAATTCAAAGGTTATCTGCCAAGCCTGGTGAAATTGCAACTTATGATACAAGAAGTACTTCTAAAAAGAAGAATCCTAGGACTAAAGCACAAACATTGGAAAGTGATAATCATCCTGGTGAGGTGGAAATAAAAGAAAGTGAGAAAGAGGCTAGTCAGTCTCCTAGGGTTGAAGAGGAGAATATGCCATCTCCAAAAGAACAGGAAGAGGAAAGGGTACAATCGCCACATTTTGTGGATATTGAGGATGATCCTGTAGGACGATTGTCCCCCTTTATTGATAGAATTGTTGAGCTAGGTTCATTTGATGTGTCTGACAAAGGAAATGTACTTAGTGTTGAGGAAAATGCAATTAATGATAATATGGAAATCCCCAATCCACCTTTTTCTGTTAATACTGGGGATGAAGAATCTGATAAGAGAGGAGTAGAATTAGAAAAATTAAAAATAAAAATTGTTGAGTTAAGATGTCGGTTGCAAGGGAATGAGGAACAAATTAGCCAACAACAAGAGGAAATAGAGGCACATAGAACAATCATAGGGAAAAGGGATCAAGAAATTATGGATTTGAAAATGTAGATGGAACAAAAAGACAAGATTATTGAGCAATTGCAATATAAAATACAATAGTGGAATCAAGAAAGCAGAAAGCATGTGGTTGATTTGTCTGAAAAAGATAAGCACATCAAAGGTTTAACAAGTAATTTTATGCAAATGTTTACTAATTTTGAGGAAGAAAGGAACAAACAGAAAATTAAACTTAATGCCTCTATGAGCAGAATTATGGAATTAGAACAGGATTTGCAGGAAAGTGATACCAAGCCTATAATGGGGTCTAAGGGAACACAAACTGAACCAACTGTGATGGAATAGTTCCAGGTATGTATCCCTCCATTACTAATGAAATGGATGGAAAGATGTTATTTTTTGCTAGGGAAGTAAAATTTGGAAATGCCAGGCTGAAAAAGGAATTAGTTTTGTTGAAAGAATCATTTGACAGGGTGTATAGAGCTAAACAAGATGCTTGTCAAATAGGTGAATTATTGTTGGCTTGCAAAAAACCATCCAGGTTATATTCTATGTTTCTCAATGAGAAACTCTTGAGATGGAAATTACTTAGGATTTACAACAACCAGCCGCATGAATATCATGATAAAGAATTTTTCAAAATATTTGTAGAGTCAACTCTTGATCAACAGGATTTATTATGTAAATTCTTTGTCCATAATTTGTTCTTAGAAAGATATATAGATTTCTTATGTCAATTTGTTTGTTGGTGAAGTTCAATTGAGGTCATTTCTATCCACCATGCACAATCAAGTTCAATGGCAGGAATGAACAGGGAATATTCAGATGTAGGGAAAACTATTGGACTTCAAATGAGGTATCCTCACTGGAAGCCTTTTTCTTTCAAAGCACAGTTCCTGAGCATTAAGCTTAAAGAGATTGTACAAAGTAAATACAACAATAACCTTCGGCTATTCCATAATCATTTTCAAGATCATGGGCCAAAATTGATAGGGAGAGCTTGGCATACATGTGAAGAGAGATATACTCCTCTTCCTATCCATCTTAAGAAAAGAGAGGTAATTTAACCTCTTAACATTAGATGGTCCTATAGAAGAGTATTTGTCTTGGTTGATATCCTAGAGAAATTAAAGAATGAATGGATTGGCATGAGATACAAACCTCCTCTACTTCTTTCACCACCCCTTGCAATATATGTCAACACAAATCAGAGCTCTGAAAGTTTTGAGAGACGGATAGCAAGGGTTAAGCTTCATCAGGGTTTTCTAAGAGAACCTGGGGATTTGGACACAGAGGCAGATGATTTTAATGACCTCAGTGCAATGTATGAAGAGCTAAGTAGAAACAGGGGAAATGGAGAACATGGAGCACAACAAAGAGCATGAGGACCTGCTCAAGCTTAGGAAGGGGAGGGAATGATGAGGTAAAAATAACCTCATCTATATAATGAGCTAAATACCTTACCTCACATCTTCCAATCACCTTTACCTTGCTAATTAATTGTCTTTAGGATCAATAATTGCTTGCTTTTTGTGAGATGTTGTATAATCTTTTTTTCCTGAGATTAATTGAAATAAACTTAACCTGTGCTAACATAATGGTTTAGTTTATAAGTATTGTACAAACCATCAACACAATCGATCATCATGCCAACAAAGTGGATTCAAAATAGACCTCAACACAATTGAAGACAAGCACTAGAAGAATAGGTGCTAGAAATTTAGGGGAATGCATGGTAGACCGAGTTTTTGAAATTTTCTATTATTTTCAGTTTGAAGAATTTATGGCTCACTTCTAGCCTCTTTAATACTTTATGTTATGGACTTAAGTCAGTTAGTTTGTCAAAATAAGTTGAAGAATTTTTCAGTGGTAATCTTTACCATCTGAAATATAGGATTTTGTTAGCTATTTTTGTATAAATATGTAATCATCAGAAGCAATGATATACAAAGAGATGTTATGTTGTCACTATGTTTTTGAGTTATACTTTCAATATGAATAAAATATTTTTTTCCTGTTTCATTTTGAGTCAAATTAGTATTGTGATTGGAATCATTTTGAATGGAGTAATCTTGGATTTAGAAAGTTTATGTGATTTGAGTTAAGCAGAGGAACACCTAAGAGCTAGCTACTCAAGGGACTATAGATTAGATAGATAAGTATTTTAATTTTAATTCTATTGTTCTCATTTTGTAAATGAAAAATATGGTGAAGTTTATTTTCATGTGTTGAGTTATGTTAATATTAATCCTGTAGGTTGTACTTGATTCTATAATCTTTAGTTCAGTTATCTAAAGTTCCAAAGCATCTACTTTCATTTGTTAGTTTCATGTTGTTAAGTTGTTTTATGTTAATTGTTAAGTTTTCTACCCATTGTTAGTTAGATGTTTCATAGTTTCTTTACAAGAATTTCCTCTTTAGCAATTTACATGCTTCTTAGTTTAATTATTTCCATGCTTTCTAGTTTAATCGTTATGCTTTTTAGATTTATAATTTCTTGCTTTCTAGTTTAGTTATTTTAGGATTTCTAGGTAAATGATTTCCTAATTTCTAGTTTAGTGGCCTGTTAGTTTAAAGTTTCATTTCAGCTATCCCAAACAATTATAAAATCTGATAGAGAGTCAAGATGTCTTCTATTGCATATAGCCTTCAAACACTACCCGATTGATATAATTGATGCATTTTCAACTAAAGAGATAGGACCTAACGACAACCTATCACTCTGGAACATATGAGTTCATCATTCTTTCCATCCAACATTATCTAATGTTGTGAATTCTTGTGTCAGGATGGTGCATCTCATATTAACAACTTGAAAGTCAGTTTAATCAGAAATGAGTGCTACCTCAAGGCCGAGAAGGAAAAAGAAGCCATCGTTAGAGCCATAAAGGGAACCAAGTATGACAATGTTGTCTGGTTGAGTGACACTGAGACATTTAGTCATGCACTTTCTCAGATCAGTGATGTGAAGAGGAAGATGAAGATGGAGGCTATGTACAACAATCTACCTTCCATTTCACTAGAAAAGTTTGAGTCTTGATCACTTTCCAAGGATATGCCCTCAAAAGGAAGTGTCAGCCTGACATTCATCTTTAGGGACCCTAGAGTTCTTCCATTGTTTGAAGTAATAGTAATTTCCTCAAGTAATGAGTCTAAGGAATATGTACTGCTAGATCAACTAGATGTGAAATGGTCTCATGAATAAATGTTTGTGAAAGAGGTAGACTACATTGTTGATGAACACCATATTGGCACTGAATCTTGTAACTATGTATTAGATAATAAATCTGAAGATTACTATCCATTTTGGGATAGATATGAACAATTAAGAGATGAACAAAAAGATAGAATTGAAAAACATTCTTATTTTGTAGGATATACTCCATTAAGTTATGTGTTAGAGAGTGAATATGAGGGATACTCTCCACTCGACTATCTGAATAGTTGCTCCATGTAATCAAAGGATATTGAAATCTTTGTGAAATGAATAAAATTATTCGTTTATCAAAATCATGTGCTTAATCTTATGTGAATTCTTTATGTATGAATATAATTTATAATGCTTCCATAAGATAGTTGACAACATAATTTAGTCTAACATGGATAGAAACATTCAGGTAAAAATTGATCTTGTGAAGATGGTGAGGACACATACCAATCTTGGAGATATCCAAGAAGTTGGTCAAGGACTCACAAGAATTGAAGCTAGACTTGACAAAATTTTGGCAAGGTTAGATACCCTTGAGCAAGAAAAGGCACAAGCTAGGGTTGAGAAAGAGTTTTCCATTGATGAGAATGAAGGTGAAAACTCTTCACATGGACATATTGGAACCTGAGATCATGAAAAAGAAAGATCACCAACACTGTCCGAGGAAAGAAATGAGAAGCGTGTGGTTTTCAAACTTTCTAAGGATATGAAGAAGATTGTACCACCCAATTTTGAGGGAAGCACCTACCGGGATGAAGTTGAGGCATGGCTGGTTCAAATGGAAAAGTATTTTAAAATATGAAATTACACTAAGACCGCTAAAGTTGCTTGGGGTGCCTACTAGTTAGTTGGATAAGCTTCAACTTGGTGGATGAACAAGAAGTTGGAACTTAATAATATTAACTCATGGAAATTAACTTGGGGGGGTATTTGTTGAGATTTTCCACAAGCAATGGTTGCCTCAACTATTCTATGACCAAAAAATCACCGATTTCCAAAGTTTGAAGCAAGGAAATATGTTGGTCAACGAATACTGGTAGAAATTTACCCGACTTCTACATTATGTTCCTATATATCACAAGGATGAGCACTTCTACATTAGAAAATTTATAATGGGACTTAACAACTAGATCATAAGTGAAGTGGATATGCATGGTCCAACAACTATGGATCTTGTACATGGAAAGGCAATTAAGTAGGAGCAAAATCTTAGAGCTACTCTAGTAGGTAGGAAAATAGAGATCATAGGAAGGATATAGAAATTCTTGACAAGCCAACTCAAAAGAAGGTGGAGGTTGTGCAAAACGTATCTAAGCAAGGGGAGAAAGGAATCCACAATAGTGGCGAGGAGATGAGAAGGGAGCGGAAGAAAAATGGTTCCAACCATGGTAATACCAATAATATTGGTGGAAATGCTAGTGGATCTGATGAATCCGTGAAGAAGAAAGTACCTTTTTTAGGTTTCTATACCTATGGGGGAGACCATTTTTCTAGAGATTGTACCAGTAAGCCTTCCAACAGTTTGCTACCAACTCAAGAAGCAATGTTCCAGTAGAGGATACATGCAACGGTAGATGATCACCAAGTTGAGTTTCAGTAAACTCCCATAGAAACTCCAAGTATTTTGTTGGGTCTACCCATTTTAGTTCTTATTGATACAGGTGCAACTGCAAATTTCATTTCACCTAGAGTAGCTAAACAATTATCTAGAAAGGCTGGACACATGGAAACATCTTTGGATGTAGTGTATGCAAACTAGACAAGAGTAAAGGTGGAACAATGTTTGTTCAAGGCTAGGTTAGAGCTACCTTGTTTCTCTACTGAAGTAAACCTTTATGTCACACCTTTAGGATCCTACAATGTAATATTAGGTATGAATTGGTTATAGAGGCATAGGGATAAGTTAGATTGTCATGTGAAGACTGTTGAGTGCTTAGATGATCTTGGTAACCTAATAAAGTTTGAAGGAATACCTAGAGAGGTGAAGATTCGTCAAATCTCAGCAATACAACTAGTGAGGATTGAGAAGAAGGGGTGTAAACTCTTTTCTATTAAGCTTGAATAACTTAAAGAAAGTTTTGATTCTCAGAGTTTCCAAGAGATGGAAGACGGTGAGATAGATGAGACTGGGATGTCTGACATAGAAAGATATCCTATATTGAGAAAAAATTTGGATGTGTTTCCAGAGGAGTTACTAGGATTACCACCAAAGAGGATAATTTATTTCTCCATAGATATAATTCCAGGGTTTGAACCTATTTCCAAAGTTCCCTATAGAATGACGACAACTGAGCTAATAGAGCTTAAGGCACAGTTAGATGAACTATTGTCAAAAGGGCTCGTAATCCCAAGTGTTTCACCTTGGGGAGCATTGGTCATTTTTGTGAAAAAGAAGGATGGTACCTTACATTTGTGCATCGACTATCCTATGCTTAACAAGGCCATGGTGAAGAATAAGTATTTGTTACCTCGTATTGATGATCTTTTATATCAAATAAGAGGAGCTGCCATATTCTTGAAGATAGATTTGAGATCTAGATATCACCAGTTAAGAATTAGAGATGAAGATATCTTTAAGACTGCATTTAGAACCGGATATGGAGACTATGAATTCATATTTTTACCTTTTGGGTTGACAAATGTACCTGCTACATTCATGAATCTGATGAATAGTGTGTTTAGATACTATCTAGATAAATTTGTCTTGGTTTTTCTAAATGATATCCTGCTTTATTCCAAGGATGAGGGAGATCACTATAGACATTTAGAGATAGTATTGCAATGCTTGAGAGAGAACAAGTTGTATGGAAAACTATCTAAGTGTACTTTCTTCCAGAGAAGAGTGCATTATCTAGGGTGCATGTAATCTCGACAGACGAAATCTCTGTGGATCCTACTAAGATCAAATCCATACTTGAGTGGCCTGTACCCAAGAATGTGTCTGAGGTTAGAAGTTTTATGGGTCTGGTTGGGTACTATAGAAAGTTTGTCGTAAACTTTTCCAAGATTGATTTTCCAATTACTTCTTTGCAGAGACAGGGGAAGAAATTTGAGTGGACTTAGAAGTGCCAAGAGGCCTTTGATCTACTTAAAGAGAAGTTGACCACTACACCAATCTTGAAAGTAACAGACCTTGAGGGTAACTTAACGGTTATTACATATGCATGCGAGGAAGGGTGAGGAGGAGTGCTAATGCAGGATGGGAAAGTGATTCCTTATGAATCTAGAAAGATGAAACCTTATGAGAAAAATTATGCATCACATGATTTAGAGTTAGTAGTTGTGGTTCATGCATTGCAAATGTGGAGGCATTACTTGCTAGGAAAAACCTTTGAATTGAAAACTGACCATAATGGGTTAAAGTAACTTTTCACTCAACCTAATTTGAATGAAAGGAAGAGAAGATGGTTGGAGTTGATAGTTAACTATGACTTCAATATTAGTTCTATAAAAGGGAAATAAAATCAGGTTGCTAATGCCTTAAGTCGAAAATGTCATATTGCTTCAATAGTAATGATTCAAACTAACTTTAAGGGACAATTTTTGTAAAAGTGCAAAGAAGATGAGTACTACTTGCAAGTCAAGCAAGAAATTGCTAATAATCCTCAAGATTCTAGGTATGAAGGTTTTCTTTTTGAACCTAACAGATTACTTAGATATAAGGGAGGAAGTATGTTCTTGATGTAGTGGAATTAAGGAACCTGGTATGGAAAGAAGTACATGAAGCACCATACTCTAGACATCCTAGAGTGACCAAAATGATGGCGGATGTGAATTTGTTATAGTTTTGGAAAGGGATGAAAGGAGATGCTACTAATTTTGTGGCTAAGTGTCTAGAATGTCAAAGGGTGAAAGCAAAACATCATCATCCTATAGGATTGTTATATCCACATGACATACCAGAGAGGAAGTGGTGAGTCATAAGTATGGACTTTGTGCAAGGATTGACTATGTCTAGAAATAAGCACAATGCCATTGTTGTGGTAGTAGATAAGCTAACCAAAGTCACACATTTTCTACTTAGGAATCTAACCAATGGAACACCTGCGATAGCTAGGAAGTTTGTGCAAGAAGTGTTTAGGTTGCATGGAATTCTGGAGAAGATTATCTTAGATAGGGATGCATGAGTCACTTCAAGGTTTTCGAAAACCTTGTTTTTTGCACTAGGGAATCAGTTGAATATTTGCTCGGCATATCATCTAAAAACATATGGTCCAATGGAAAGGGTGAATCAAATATTGGAAGACCTACTAAGAATGTATTGTATGGATCAATAGTACAAGTGGGAAGACTACTTACCCTTAGTTGAGTTTTCTTACAACAATTCTTATCATTCTACGATAAAGATGGCTCCTTTCAAAGCTTTGTATGGTCAAAAGTGTCAAACTCCTATAAGTTGGGATAGACTTGAGGATAGAGTGACTCTTGGGCTAGAGATGTTGGATGAGAAAGTTAAGATTGTGAAGCAAAGGTTGGATGAAGCTAATGATCGAATAAAAAGTTATACGGATGCTAAGAGAGTGCCCCGAAGTTTTTCCTTAGTTGACAAAGTGTTACTGAGAGTGAAACCTCACAAAAAATCCATTAAATTTGGAAAGCCTTCCAATTTAGCCTCGCATTATGTTGGACCATTTCAGATTCTTTAGGAAGTGAATCTGGTAGCCTATCGAATAGCATTGCCACCAGCTCTTGCCAGAATGCATAATGTCTTCCATGTGTCTTACCTTAAGAGGTATGTACCTGTCGATAATCATGTGATTTATTTAATTTCTTTACAGGTATAGGGCCCTAGAGTGGTAACGATCAATCCGATCAAGGTGCTTAGAACACATAAGCTTCACTTGCATAACAGGGATGTTTTGTAATGCAAATTCCAGTGGTATCCGTATGCAGAAGACTCGGCCACTTGGGAAGATTATGCCAACATTCAACAAATGTTTCCTTTTGTATTAGAAGCTTATGAAAATGATTGAACAATATGTTGATTATTGTTTTGTTTTATGTTGTTACATAAAATCATCGGGGATGATGATTCACAAGGGGGGAGTATGTTACACCCCAATTGTGTAGTTACTATTTACTATTTACCATGTAGAGTAAAATATGAATGTAATGTGAATTCAGTGGATGAATAAATCGTGTGTACACTTTGTTATCACTGTCTTATGGATGAATGTCATCTCATTTAATTTTATATGAAGGAATGCATTTATGTGAATGGATAACATTGTGTTAATATTCTAACTTTGAAGAAGAAATGTGTTAATTACATATTTTAAAATGAATAGCTAACTGCGGTGTACATGTGTTCGTGTTTATAGGTACATGTTCAATTCTTCCAGGTGGAGGGGAAGTATCACTTAGGAGAAGGTCTTGGTCAGGTAACTAGTATTATAACCTATCTGAGCTTATACACACACCACAAATAGAATGATTTAGTCAGGAAGTTGGTAAGTCATCCATAGATGTTATGTCTGCTTTAGTAAAAGGCTAGTTTACTATTGTGTGCATCGTTAGGAGATGATTGCTTGATGGGATTATGATTTCTTGTTACCATGATTGAATTGATATGTGAAACATACTGGGTATGTGTATGCATATACACATGCATGGTGATGATGGATTGCACACACAAAGGAACACGTACATGGGGATACATAGGTAGACATACTTATGCACACTCATGAACGAGTTGCTTATGTGCATAGAACTATCTAATGGAACCCATGACATGCATGTATATACGTATAGGCATATCACTCATAGTCCCATATAAAACACCATGGTAATTGTATGTTAATTTGGTGAGTAAATCGAATGTGTATATATAATATATATAGTGAATATATATATATATATATTTATATATATAATGAATATACATATATTCATATGTATACATGTATCTATACACGCGTATGGTAGCAAATGTATTTGCTCATACGAATGTATTGGTACATGTACACATACACATACATGTATATTGTAGTGTATATATACATAGGAATACACAATCGATATAGAATAATATGATAATGTGATTGGTAAGTTGATATACTCCTTTGCATATCTATTATATATGCATGCTTTATTATCTTGTGATAATATACATATATATGTATACTTATATATATACACATACACACACATATATATATACATGGTGAATTCTTTTAAACATCATTTACTATGATATCAACTTTCATCATTTAACATGATATCGAATATTTCTAACTATCAATGGCAACCAAAATTATTATACCAAATATAATGACTTTAGAGTCGACTTACATGGGCGACTTAAATAGCTTGAATCTGAAAATTAATATGATTGTATTCATAGACTGAATTTCATGTCTATACTGTCTTATATTAACTGCAAACTACTTCATCAATTAAGTCGATGTTGAAAGAGTTGACACCTTTAAATTTTCTTTGACTTGGTCAAATATCAAACCACAATTTACTGTGAATATGGAATAGTTGTTGATTGCTGCAGCAAACCATTGATGACTTTTTCAATAACAAATGTGCTTATGAATCTACAATCAACAAGGGATTAAGTCGATGCAAATTGGGGTGAAAAGCTTTGGTCATTGACTGATTCTCTTCTTTGCTAAATCACGCCACCTTTGAGTCAGTTTATCTTTGAATTATGTAGATGTATTTCAGTCACATGGGAGTTGATTTATTCTTCATTTTGCTATCAAAGAGAGGGTCGATTTGTAGGTAGGAAAGCTGAGTGTTTACTTTTTTTTTTCCACCTTTCTATGGAGTGTCAGTGGTGTTTCTTTGCATGCTTATTTTTTTCTCTTTCATGCCTAAACTTTAGGAAATGTGGTTTCTTGCTGTGATGAACCCTGCTGGCTCACAACTAAAACCCTTGTATTTTCTTATAGATTATTTGTGTTTTTTTAGTTTTTAAAGAAAGTTTGTAGACAAAAGAGAAGGGGCACATCATATAAAATGCTCATAAAATGTAAATCTGAGCTATTTTCTATAGAATGAAAGTGTAGAAGATATTATTTAACTGAAACCAATAGATCACAAATGATAAACATACTCGAAAGCTTCCAGATTATTTATTTAAGAAAATAAGTCCAGTTTGCTAGCCATGATGGTGAAAACTGACAAAATCCAATGTAGGAAGCTACAAAATGCAATGTCCAGCCTAGAAACTGAGGCAGATGATAGGTATAAGCCATATGCCAAAGAAGCTAAAGAGAAACCCTCAAAAGGAAAGGTGTTTCTCCTAGAAAATCTAAACGCCCTTGCACAAAGAGCCACACACTTCAAGAAAAAATCTAGAATCCTCAACTCATAAGGTACGACCATGAAGTAGAGTGTCTGCCAAATGAAAGAAAAATGCCATCTCTAAAACCCTCTTGAAACTGAGAAGGAAACTCAATAGAAACACATATTAAGCTCAATAGAACCTCTGAATGAAGCTCTCACCAATGCACTAATTCGACTGGTCTCTCACAGTCTCAGAAATGCTCAACACTAAAGAGGTTCCATTCTCCAATGGAAGATTTGCTCAAACCATGATCGTAGAGGATAACACAGAAGAAAACCCAAAGGCAAAGTTGAAATAATCAATAATTAGAGTTTCTCATTGCAAAAATTCCTTATATCCCAAAAGGCACACATTTCAAGAAAATGACGCCAATTTTCATCATTTAAATCTTTTAAAATATATTTAAGTCACTTTCAATAGTTTAGACTTAAATATTTTGGGCGCCCACTTTAAAGATTAAGTGATTTAATTTTAAATCACTTTCCATGAAGTATTTAAGTGATAAACAGTATAAAGTCAAATTGACTTTATAATAAAGTATTAAGTTAATTAATAACTTAAATCACTTAAATAATCATAACTTCCTCAAAACTCCATATAATTTTGTGTCGTCAGAAACTATCAACCCCTGAACTGCCAAGGCTTGCTTTGAGCCAATCACTGAACTCTGAACTGAGAATGACAAAACTCCTCTAGATAATGTCACTAACCCTCTAACCTAACCTGTTAGCCTACGAGAGTCATAGTAATAGGCTAACCACCATCAAACATGATCATGCTGAAAAAGGGGACATTACACTTGCTTGTTGTATAAATAGCAGAAATAGTTCTTCATTTGGGATGCCACATTCTTTCTATTTCTATGAGTTATTTCTTGAGCATCATATCTATTTTAGTGATCTAATATATCTACAATTTCCTATCCAAATTAGTGAGAGATTTAAGAGATTATTACTTATCTATTGAGAGGAAGTAAATACCAACTTGTGAGTATTTGATAGAAAGATTTGTTGTTCTAAGGGTGTTGTGACTACAACTAATCGGTTTGGAAAGCTATATAACAAGGATGAGGATATTATTCTCTATATTCTTACTTTGATTGCTCTACGACGATTGTTTTAGTTAGTCATGAAAGTACATTGAAATTATCATGTTTACTTTGAAAGAATAGGAGAAGTTAAATGATGTTTGCATGTTGTTTGGAAGTACTCCATGATAGGAGAGACTGCTTGTCTTGGGTATTATTATACTAGACATATGTAGTCAAGGGAAAAAGATTATGTTTATCATAGGTGTCATTACTATACTAGATATGATTTAACATATGAAAAAATTTGGGTATGCTTATTACTAGATACTGAATTATGCTAGATGGCTAGTAGGTTACTCCTGGGAATGATGTCTAGTGAAGGGAGGGAACTTGTACTTACCTTAAGTTGAGATTGAAAGTTAGGTTATCCTAGGGAGTATCTTGCCCATGGAGAGGGATTTCTTAGGAATAGATATAATGGCCTTAAGTCAAAATGAGCTTGCCATAGTGTAGGTGAATGGTAGACCATTTCTTGATTATATTGAGTGAGAATACTTTGGCCAAAGTAGTGTGGATGTTTGATGACTCCACTAGGAATAGTGTGTAAGCTAAGACTCCAATTTCAGTTCACTGTGTCTATTGAAATGCATGAAGGTTACCTAGTGTAGGTTATAAATCCTAGTCATGTCTAATATAGCACTAAGCTCAGAGTGGTATATCGTACAGGGTTACCCAACCAATACCTTCAATGAAGGGAAGGGCCATCTATCATTGATAGACGTGCCATAGACTGCATATGAGTCCATGGTTGGTGGAAAAGTGCTTGAGTGATGCTTCTCCTCCCCAACAGGTGATAAAGGACCAAGGTTTTGAAAGGAAAATTCTTGAACCATCTATATCTTATGTCATGAAGCTCATTTGAGCTATGTACATAGTTTGTACTTTCTTGGAATAATGTACTTTGAGAAGTAATGTAATGGAATGGAAATCCTTATTATATGTTGTTTAGCATCTTTGTTCATGTATTTTCAATAAAGAAAATAATTTTTTTTGTTGCAATGGCTTCTTACATAGTTTTTATTTACTTGCATAGTAAAACTTGAGACATTTACTGTAATGAATGGTTGGCATGTACGAAATAGTATAGTTAAAGTCAATTCATTCTTCTATTTATCTATATCTTGTATATGTTTTATCTCTTTATTTCATATCTATTACATTCTCTTATCTACTCTATCTTTTTGAGCTCTTCGTATAGGTCAAAATATAAGTATCTTCATGGGGTGTGTCTTTTTTACATGTGATACCTCTTGGGTATGGTGGTGTTATATTCCTTTTCTAATAGATGAATTTTATTGTAGGGTTAGATTTTTCCTTCCAACATCATACCCTCTTTTAAATGTCTTATACTCAAGACATCATGGCCCTATGTCCTAGAAAAAATGACCAAATTGTGTACCAAAAAATGAGAACAAATATTTGTAACATGATCTAGGATTTTATTTAATGGTCATTAGCTAAATGTACTATCTCTCCCACTGGGCGATCCCTTGTTTTAGTAGTATTTTTCCATTAATACCGAGTAGAGTTTACTTGACATTAATCTAATGTATCTAGTATCTGAATCAACATAGTGAATTTATTTTCTTCTATGAGTAGAGATATATAATATGGGAAAGGAAGAGACTCACTACTTATTTGAGCTATTTTATTTGACCTCTTAGCATTTACCTTTGATTATGAACTTGCTAGTATTGGTTATGAAGTGCTTCAATTTATACCTATTAAATTCTATCATTATCCTTCTAAACATGATACATAGATGCTTCCTACATTATCTTATTTTGAATATTTTTAGATTGTACCTTCAATTAATCTCTAGTGCAAGACATGCAATACAAAAATTGGTATGCAAAGTTTAAAATTTTTAAAATTGTTTACATGTGTTGCTTATTTCAAATTCTAGCTTAGATTGTGCATTATCACATTTATTAATCATTTTTTTTTTAATTTCTAATCCTACTATATATTTTGTGAGACTATCTCCTCTTGACTATACATTTTTTGTAATATATCATCTATAAATTATTTCAATTTTTATCCTAGAGTGGCTATTTAGTATCCTTAGCGAATTATGCTTGAAAGATGAGCAGAATAAGCAATAGTGACCAGATGCTAAACAATAAATATTGTAATTTAAAATAGATGTGATAGGATGTTTAAGAGTGATCCAATTTCCTAACCTGTGTGACTTTATTTCCAACTTTCTAGTTTTATGATAATTTTGATAATTTTGCAAGTTGAAAGTTTAGATATGATGTTTAAGGTGATTTGCAAGTGATACATAAAGTAAAAAAAGTATGCAATAATTGACTTAAAAGGTAGGGGGGATATTACACAAACCTTCTTCAATAATGTTCACTAGTCTAGCTCGAGCAAGATATTAGTCATTCACAACCTAAGGAGTAAAGGTACATTTCTTCATTGCAGGCTTACCTCACCCCCAAAAGAGTGATATAATTTTTTTCTAATGGAGGGGTCGAATAGGACATACCAAGGTCATGTACAACCTTGATACTCCTAGCTTTTTGCAAGAGAATGAACTCTTAAGCCTTATGCATGGACCATAGATCAGATGTTGTAAGTAACTTCTGGGAATGGTGCTATTCTTTTCCACCACAATAAAAATGTTTTGGAAAACATTGGTTGGCCTCTAAATACAAGGTTTTTAATGACTCGGTGAACACCATAGATATACTCTAGATGCGAGACACTAAGGTCTCTAATCAACCTCCGAGAAGCCCATTACATCCACCCTATATTTTGACATGTAAGGTATAATGTCCCTAGGGATACATGCTACTTACTTTCATTTTCACATGCTTTATATAGTCCACTTGAACATGAGCTTTTGAGGTCACCATGAGTTCTCTGTTGTGGGATGTGTCTCAAAACAAGCCCCTCTAAATTAAAAAAAAAAGATTGGATGTATTGAAATGTATCTTCACCCAAGATCGTCAAATGATGCAAGGGGAGAGGATATGTATACACAACACTTTCGATGAATCAAAAATATGAAGCCCAAGATGCTTTTTGTCACCCAAGATTGAACTAGGCGCAAGGGGAGAGGATACACATATGACTTTCCAAGCACAAAAGACATGAAAGCCAATTCATCACAATTTGATTTTAAGCACCAAACCAAGTGTTCATATCATAGCAATTCAATTTTTGGGCACAAAACTAAATTTTCATGATAACAAACAAAAACAAATGCTTGAAATAAATATTTCTTAGACAAGGAGTTGCAAGCAATTTGTTTGTAGTATATGAATATTTTTGACCATTTGTCTTGCAAAACCAATGGATTAAAAGTTTGAAATGATTTACCTTCACCCTACAAGAGCTGCATAAAATCAAGTTAGATAAACTCCATCAATGAACAAACATCAACCATGTTAGGGTTAGGGTTATAAAACCAATATCTATAAGTTTGAAAAAAAGAAAATAGTTAGTAAAAGGACAAAAGCACCCTTGTCACTTACAATATTGACCTCTATCTGGGACACAAGTGACTCTGTTTATATGATAGCGACCCTAATCAGATATGGTAGCGACCTCTGTATGAAATTACCACAACTTGATTCTATAATAACAAACTTCCTTAGATACATAAGTGACCATATTTTGGTACTTGAGAGCAAACCTGGATTTAATGATAGTGATTTTTGTAGAATATGACTACGCTCCTAAAACATGTAATTATGAAAAACTTAATAAAAAAGTTAGGTCAGGGACAAGGGTCCCATCGGGTGTACCATTTTATGTAAGGGGAAAATATGGAATGGATTTATAGCAATGAAATCAATAAAAGAAATGAAAAGCATAAGATATGAGCCCACTTACCAATGATTTCAAGTTTTGTTAAATAAATGAATTCAAACACAAAAGTTAGATCAATCAATCAAAACAGTGAATTCAAAAGCATTAAACAACGTTACCAATCCCATATTGGAGTAAATTTAGTTGAAATGAATTTTGGATTGCTTCAACTCAAATCCTCCATGATAGTTTGCAAAAGCTTCTATATGTGATGACCTAGATAAGATGAAAAATATTCTCAATTGCTCAAGAATCAAATGAACATGACTTCGCTATGAAAATTTTAGGTGATGAATGAGAAGGATGAAGGGTTATTTTATAGATTTTAGGAAATAAAATAAACCATATAGATTAAGAGGTGTTGATTTGAGATCAAGAGTTGAGAATGAATGAGAGGAATTGTTTGCCCAGTTAACTAAATGCAATTGGCTACATGAGATATTGATTGAAGAGTTTAGTCAATTGATTGATCAAAAGACTCAAAATGAGTGGGAGTTAAGAGAATTGATTAATTAGAAGAGTGGCCAGTCAATAACTGCTCAAAGAGAGTGACAATTATTTTGAGGGAATTATGCATGAATGGATAATTAATTAATTATGGAGGCACACACAAGATAAGATTTAATTAATAAATAAAATTTTATTTATTAATGGATAATGTTGAGAGGAAAAAGAGGAATTAAATAATTAATTCAATTATTTAATTTAGAAGAGGGAAAGTGGAATAATAAAATAATTAAAGATAATTATTTAATTTATGAAGGGGTTTTGATTAACTAAATAATTAATTGATAAATATTTAATGAAAATAATTAAAGATAATTATTTAATTTTTGGGTGATGTGGACGATGATGAATGCTGAGGTGTTAAGTTCATGGAAAAATTTGAATAATGAGGTGGAGATAGAGGTTACAGAGCTAATTATGAGGAGTCTTAGGAAGTACAATAGGTTAACGACCAAGTTGGGTCATGCCTTATGCAATTTTTATTTGCGGTCTTGTCTTAGCCTTCACATATCTTTACATGATTCTAAATTCAAATTTGATGTGACTAATAATTATGGCATGGAGATCACGCTTTGTCTTATCAACTCTGTTAAAAAGTTTCTAATGATAAAAGGCAGATATTTAAGGAATTCTAAATTTGGCCTCGCGGCCATCCATCATCAGTACTTGTACAATGGAAACATGGAAGGCCAACCTTCTAATGTCATCATTTTTTGCAAACCAGGTCACAGGTGTTCAAATATTTTCATTAATGGGCTCACAAAGATTTCCTTTTTGGAAATAACTCTTGAAGCGTGTGTTCTGCATACAATCTTGATTACCTAGAGCCTTCTTGGTTGGCTTAAAAGAAGTGGTGTTTTGGTGACCTCTTACATTAACAAAAATTATAATCTTTTTCTCTCACAATATTCCTGGTTTTGCAGTATGAAGTGCGGTGAAATGGGTGGTGACAAGGTGAGGATGAAGCTAGATAATTATGGGGAATTCTGCAAGGACCCTCTAGTTTGGTACATTTGTGTTGAAGGAGGGTTGGCACCTTTAGTGGAATGCTTGGTTGGTCATGATCCGAGGATGTCGACATAATTCAAGAGCTCCTAGAAAGAAAGAAGGGTTACCATGGGTGGTATCTCCTTCGAGGTCAATGAGGAGGTGATAGCATAGGCGAAAGTGATCTCTTGTATCGAGAAGAAGTACCCTAAGCACACCAAGGATCAGGACAATGAAAGCCTTGATGCCTTCTTTAAAGGAAATGAAAAACCCATTCGCTCCTAGTTTGGCTTTGAAAGAGAAGCTCTCCCATAGCCATGAGACTAGGTTTATCTCGCTCTCATGGAGTATGTCACTTTGGAGGGTAGATATAAAAATTTCTATTATTATCACCTGCATCTTTTAAATGACCTCCACCATAAAATGCTATTGAGCTTCCTATTTTTCTTACTCATTGATTTAGAAAGTTCCATTGGTAAATGCTTGGAATCTGCTGCCCAAAACCCTGAGGAAACTCCTCCCCTACCACTCCACCAGGGCCTCATCTTGAGGCTTTATCATTTTCATCTTGTGCTCTGCCTGCCCAAACCCATCTCTACTATTTGTATTGAGGAAGTTTAACCCCCTATTCAGACCAATGTGAATCCCTCTCCGGCTGAGTCTAAGGGCACCAAATGGAAAACCCCTCTAGTGAATACTGAAACCCCCAACCCTAAACCTACTGCCAAAAAGAGAAAAGGATGGTGTAAGGCTTGCCTAGTCGAATGTTGCGGTTGGGCTCTATGAGCTCAAATCTACTCCCTATAAGACCAACATCAAATATGTAGTTAAGAAAAAATGGAAAGAAGAGGGGAAAGGTCTAGTGGAGCTACTAGCCATTGACAGCGATGGGAAGGATGTGGCAGGATGAGACTCCAAGGGGAATATTGTGGTTGTTGCTATGGTGGAGATGGGGGTTGAGAATACCAGCATTAGGAGATCTGGCAAGCTGGTAAAAAATAACAAGAAAGTGTCGGTTAATGAAATTTCCAATGATGAGGAGTGGTCTACCAACAAGCGAAATAGGAAAGAGGAAGACACTGAGGAAGAGGAGGAGGAATTTGTTGAAGGACCTAGCCACTTTTCTAACCTCAACAAGATGCTAAAGGAGGATTTGACTTCCCAGTCCTCTGACCCTTAGGCCATGAAGGAAGGATTTATTGTGAAGATTATGGACAAAGGGGAGGACCATCGTATGCTACTGGAGTGGGTGGAGAAGCTTGAGAAGAAGTTCATTGGTCTGGCTTGGTTCACTATCAAGATGATCCACTGTGCGACTGGCACCCTTTCTACTATACTTAAGGATGGAATGGATAAGAAGGCTACAGAGGAGGGCCCTAACTAGGTTTGGGAGGATGTTATTAACCTCCTCTCTCAAAATTGAGAGAGTGCTAGGTAGTTTTGTTGTTGTTGTGTCCTATCTGCTGGGTTGTTGTTTTGTCGGTTGATTGTCTACTGTTACTATGTTTTGTTTTGGTAGTTAATGCTTTTTCTCTAGACCTGATCTTTTTTGGCCCTTGTGGCTCATTGTGTAAAGGGTACAACACCCTGTAAATGTTGCTTATTTTATAAAAAACATAATTAAATAAATAAGATTTATTTAATTAATCAGGAGAATAAGGTTGAATTAGTGATAAAATAGTGAATTAATTAAATAATTCAAGATTATTTAATTAATAGAGGGAAATAGGGTTAAATGATGGAAATTAAGTGAAATACAATAATTGTAATGAAAATGATGCCAATGATGGAAAAATGTAGTTCAAGACATGTGATATGCATTAAGACATTTTTACATGTCTACATTGATTAGCTACATTGATCTTTATTATAGTTAATTAGAGATCTCTAATTAATAAACCATTCAATTATTTATCCAAAATTAGTAAAAATTAACCCAATTTCTTCTTTTATCCAAAATAAATAAAATTAAATCCACTTTCTCCATTTATTTCAAATAAATGAAATAAAAAATTTAAATTATTCACATACCCATCCATAATTATTAAATAAAAATATTTCATAACCAAGGCATCACAATCCAATTTCAAACCTTCTCCTACAAAATTTCATATTTCTTAATCATGTGTCATTCCATTAGATTCTATGTATAAATAGCTAGACCAATCATCCTAGCCATCATCATCAACGCAAACCATTATTTCACATAATAACCTTAATCACCTTAATCATCATAGCCATGAATCATCATTTCACTTAATAACCTTAATCACCTTAATCATCATAGCCATCATGTCATCACATTAACCATCATTTTGTTTGGGGCATCCCTAGCCTAATCTATCCACCAACCCAATCTAGTCAAGCATCCCATTTTATTTTATTTGAAATCTCATTGTTTCTTTTAATCACATCATTTTAAAGAGAGGACATGTATAGATGCCTAAATTTGGAATGTAGATACAAATAAAAAGATACAGTTGAATCTAGAAATCTATTTATCTAATCTATTTGTGATCAATTCAACCATTAATTTTGCATATTGCTAAATATACCATATTATTACATTTTCCAATTAGCTAGACTACTCTTTATTATTTAATTAATTAGTGATCTCTAATTAATTAACCATTTCTCTATCCCAAATTAATAGAAAAAATCTATTTTCTCCTTTTATCCAAAATAAATAAAATAAAATCTACTTTCTCCATTTATTTCAAATTTAAAAAATAAAAAATTAAATTATTGGCATGGTCATCTATAATTATTAAATCAAAGTATTTCATAATCAAGGGATCACAATCCAATGCCAAATCTTCTACTATAAAATTTCATGTTACTTGTTTCCTTATCAATCCATTAGACACTTTCTATAGATAGATAGACCAATCATCCTAGCCATCATCATCACCTTAACCACCATTTCACATAATCACCTATACCATGTTAATCATCATTGCCATCATGTTGAATCACCTTAAACATCATTTCACTTGGGGCATCCCTAGACTAATCTATCCACCAATCTAATCTAGTAGAGCATCCCATTTATTTTCTTTGAAATTTCATTATTTCTTTTAGTCACAATATCAAATTTTAAAGATATAGAAAAATATAGACACCTAAACTTAATACTATGTCAAATATCATCTCCTCATATACCAATCCCATTCATAATTATTTTCTCATATTGCTAAATATACCATATTATCATATTCTCCAATTAGCTAAATTAATCTTTATTATTTAGTTAATTATTGATCTTTAATTAATTAACCATTCCTCTATTGATCCAAAATTAATTAAAATCAATCCACTGTCTTCTTTTATCTAAAATAAATAAAATAAAATCCACTTTACATCTATTTCAAATAAATAAAATAAAAGATTCAATTATTCACATGTTCATTTATAATTATTAAATAAAAATACTAGATTACTAAAAGTAAATCAATCATATTATAAATTTGAACCACCATCCATTAAAATAATAAATCGAATCCTAAAAGCAACCTAGGAACCAATATCTAATAAAATCTTCTCTATCAATATTAACAATCAATTTGTAACCAATTCAATCATTAATTAGAACCAGTATTTAATAAAATCTTCTCAACCAATATTAACAATGTATAATCAATTCAACCATCAATTTTCTATCACCATCATGATAAACATTTAATAAAGTTATCCTGCCCTAATTTATTATCATATTAAATATAAACCTTTGACATTTGACATTTTCAATAAAATAGATTCATTCCGAATCAATTCTCACAAACTTTGATAGGTGTTTGTTAAGATCTACTTTTATATAAATTACAAATATATCAATCATACAAATTTAGTAATCAACCATTAGTTTATATAAAATTAATTAAAAATACTAGATCACTAAAATACCAATCATTACTTCGAGAGGCGTTTCATTGCAACGACATTTTTTCCCTGTACATAAATTGTATGTGTGATTTAAAATGATGCCTGTATACCCATATAAAACTCAACATTATCCTTGTTGGCAGTTATGAGGATAATGAGACGACTAACGTTCTGGCATTTTCTTTATATGAATGTGAGAGTAGCACATTCCCATGACCAGGCTCATAGATGTGATGAGATTACCCTTGCATGAGAGGAGGAGCAGCATCTCGGAGGAAGTAGGTCACTTAAGGTGGCCCAAATAGAGATGTTTCATCCACTCCTTCAAAAATTCATAGGAATCGAGACTATAGAGCTTGGTGTTTTAGAGAGCAGGAGCCGATGTTTTATCACCATCGGGTATACACACCTTTAAACCCTGACCATGTTTTATCACCATCGGGTATGCACACCCTTAAACCCTGACCATGTGCTTGATGATATTGATCGTCGGGACCAATTAGGCACTCTGTTACCTAAACTATGATAAGCATTGGTAGCCTATTAATTATTACAACACATTACCAAAATGAGTTAATGGGTGCAGATATCCATTATAGGATGTAAAAAATGGATTGGGATTATGCTACAAATCTCATCTGTAGCCATGCTTTCTGCGGATGGGGAATCCTTCCCTGCTTCTTCTGACATCATTGCAATGATGGTCAGATTCACTGCTGGAATCGCTAGAAACCCGATAATGGGGAGCGTCTTCTTCACCTGCTTAACAACGTCCCCACTGCAAATTGCAGACTTCGGAGGGCAGCTTCTGCATCGAAAATTATATTTGCAATGTCTTTTGGTAATTTAGAGCCCTTTTTGGGATGCTTAAATCTGCCTTGTGTTTTCATTTTGATTGCAAAGCTAGCGTATGCTTTTCGTGCTTTTGAAATCAATTTTTAAAAATTTACACCATGAAATTTATCCAAAATGGGAGCTTTGGAACAGGGTATGGACATCCATCAAAGAAAAATGGAAGCGCAGTTTTCGTTAGATATCAAATTTGGAAATGCTCTGGTAGACATGTATCCAAAATGTGGAAGCATAGACAAGGCACACGAACTGTTTGGCAGGATGCCTGAAAGAAATGTGGTTTCATCGAATGCCATGATTGCTGGAAATGCATAGAATGCGTCTATTACAAAGCAACTTGAAAAGTTTCAATTAAATGTGATTGGCAGGTGTATAGCTAGACTCTACAATCTTTGCCAACAAACTTGCAGCTTGTGCAGAAATGGGAGCTTTGGAACGGAGTATGGACATCCATCATACGATAAACGATGAACAAATTTCACCAGATGTTCTAGCTACAATTTCCCTGGTAGATATGTATGCAAATTGCAAAATGAGGTTCAGCATAAACAAGGAATGTTATCTGTTTGACAGAATGTATATAGAGACCAATAGAGATGGAGAGAGATATAGAGAGGGAGAGAAATAGTGGAAGATAAAAGAGAGGGAGAGAGAAAGAGGGAGAGATAGAGATATATGGGCAGAGAAAGGGAGAGAAATATAGATAAAGAGAGAGATAAGGGGATAGGGGGAGAGATGGAAAAAGATAGAGAGGGGGAGATAAAGATAGAGAGGGGAAGAGAGAAGAGTGGGGAGAGAGGGAGAGAGATAGGTAGAGGAGGGAGAGAGATGGGAAGGGAGAGAATTACATAGATAGGAGGAAAAGATAAGTAATAGAGAGAAAGGGAGAGAGATCGAGAGATAGAGATAGATATAGGGAGAGAGAAACAAAGAGTGTGTGTGTGAGTGAGAGATATATTTAGATAGAGATAGGGAGGGAGAAACATGGAGTGTGTGTCTATGAGTGAGATGGAGATATGGAGATAGAGATAGAGAGGGAGGGAAAGAAATAGAGAGATGGAGATCGAGGGAGATAAAGAGACAATGGAGAGACATAAAGAGAGGGATATAATATGAATGAGTAGGTTAGGGGTACTTAACTCTTGAATTGATGATGGAACAATTGAACTAATGTTATTTTGAATTAATTCACCACTATTGTGAAATTATTTACCTTGGTTTGATGAATTTCTTAAAGTCTAAGCTATAAAAAGAATGCTAAATCAATTTTAAGCTCTACAAGGTTGATCTTTCTACCTGTTAGTTTTTCTTTCCAATTTCTTCGATGATGCCACTATTAATTTACCTTTCTCATGTGATTATACATTGATCTCCTATATTCTTGAACCATCTAGGTTTTGAAATGTTCCCTTTGGCTTCTTCATTATATGAAGAGATATAGAGAGAGGGGGATAGATAGAGAGATAAAGAGATAGATAGAGACAAACAAACAAATAGATGTATATAGAGACCAATAGAGATGGAGAGAGAGATATAGAGAGGGAGAGATAAATAGTGGAAGATAAAGAGAGGGAGAGAGAAAGAGGAAGAGATAGAGATATATGGGTAGAGAAAGATGTATATGGGAAGAGAAAGGGAGAGAAATATAGATATAAGGAGATAGATAAGGGGATAGGGGGATAGATGGGGAGAGATAGAGATAGAGAGGGGAAGAGAGAAGAGTGGGGAGAGGGGGAGAGAGATAGGTAGAGGATGGAGAGAGAGAGAGAGAGAGAGAGAGAGAGAGAGAGAGAGAGGAGAAGAGAAGGGAGAGAGATAGATAAAGGATAAATATAGAGATGAAGATAGAGATGGAGATGGAAATGGCGATGATGATTGAGAGATGACGAGATAGAGCTAGACAAAGAGATGGAAGAATAGATATGGAGAGATAGGGATAGAGAGGTGAAGAGGTATAGATATAGAGGTCTAGGAAGACAGAGATGGAGAATAAGAGTGAGGGAGACATGTCTAGAGATAGAAGGGGGAGAGGAAGCCAAGGTAGAAAATAAACTTGAACACATTATTAAGATATAGGGAATAAATCTACAAGAGAAGCTGGCCAAGTGATCGGGGGATATCAAAATAACTTGATTTAATACCATTTGATGCAAGTTGATTCCTCAGAATTAGGAGGTAGGAAAATCGTATTTTTTAAGATTAGAAGTGGTTTGTAACAACTCAACCTTTTAGGGAAAGAATGATTAATGGTAAAAGTGGAGAGTTAAGAGTTAAATTAGGAGGCAATTCCTTGTGAGATGCCTTGTGAGCAAGGAAAGGATATTAAGTGGAAGATTTGTAACAACTGGGAAGGCACGATAAGAAAGAGAGATCCATGGGGAGTTAGTTTTTAGAGGGAGTCAAAATTCCTTATTTTGGGAGTTAGTTTTTAGAGGGAGTCAAATTTCCTTATTTTGTATTCACATTTTCCATTGGATGAGTGTAGATGATATCTATGCTTGTGAGTCTCCTATATATTGGATTTCTTAGATGCTTATCTATAAAGGAATACAAGCATTCCACTCCCAAAAAGCAAACTGCTCCACTAAGATATCTATTGGCATTATTTAGATATATTATTGAATAAGATAACTAAGCTAGTATTATAAATCACCATCTATTCAAATAATAAATCTCAACCGTTCACAAAATGTGACCCTAAAAGCAACCTAAGAACCAATATTTAATAAAATATTCTATCGATATTAACAAATCTTCTCTATCAATATCTATCTATTTGCAATCAATTCAACCATTCATTAGAATGGTAAATCTTCTCTATCAATATTTATCTATTTGTAATCAATTCAACCATTCCTTTTTCATCTTGATCCTTAAAGGTCATGAACATTTAATAAAGTTATATCAAATTTATTCAAAATTAAATATAAACCTTTGATAGTTTCAATTAAAAAATCTATAAATCTAGACAAACTTGATAGGGGTATGTTAAAATCTACTTTCATTAAATAAATGAATCATACAAATCTAGTATTCAAATGCAGCTTAATTCATATAATATTTAATCCATTAATTTATATAATATTAATCTCACATTAATTATTTTTAAATTTAATATTAAAATACTAATTTTTTTTCAAAGATAAATTATAAAATCTTAAATAATACAGATCCATTTAAAAAAAGTTAAAAATTAAAAAAAAAACATTTGATCTTTAATCTTTCATAATAAAAATTATTAATAATAATAACTTATAAAGTATATACGACTATAATAAAATATATATCTGATATATTTTTACATAAATAAACAACAGCCCAACTTAAGAGATACGATTTAAAAAACTTTTCCTGTATAATTTTTTTTATTGGAGAAAGAAGCTTTAAAAAGCAATTACAGAAAATAAATACAAAGCTGTTTCAAAACAGCAATAACTCAGCCCATGAAATAGACTTAGACTGTAACAAGAGCAGCTACAGCCATTGAAGAACAGCAGTTACAGACTTCAAAAAACAGCAACAAAATGGAGTATAAGAAGATTGACTGTGACTGAAATAGATGACAAAAGCCTACAAACAACTTGTCCTTTTGCCTAATTTTATAATTTTATTACTCGTCTTTGGCCTGCTTTTCTTCCTTTTGTTAAAAAGGAGCTTTTCTAACATGAGGCAATATATGAACTCTCAGCATAAATTTGTTTTCATTGTTCAGCTGCTCAAAAATACAAGTGTCTCCTTCCTTTATATTATTATCACGTACAAAATATCTCCACCCCGCACTAAAGACATGGGCGTTGTTCTTAATAAGGCATCGTACCTTCCATTCCTTACACTCTCCATCCAAAAGCACAACTTCACTTTTTTCGTTTGGTAGTTGAATCGGATTATTACTTGGTCTTGGGAACGCCTGCGTCACAGGAACTAAGTTACTTAACCCAATAAATCATTGGATTGCATTAATTTAGTGCATTCTTCTTGAACTTTAGAATTCACACAAATGCAGATGTCCATATTAGACCATTAGAGATCTATCAGAAAAATGAAGTAATAAAAGGATATTGTTCACCTGTTAACTATCTCTTTGTAGACTCTTTACTCTTAATTTAAATTTGAAAACATATATAACCAAAGAAAGCAGAGAATTTGATCTCACTAGACAGTATCTTCCACTTATATTCCATGATTTAATAACCCTTGAACAAAAGGGTTTATCTGATTTGAAAGGAGCACCAGATTCCATTGTCATGTGCTTGTCAGAGGAGACACAATGTCTGGCCTGCTTTTCTTCCTCCTCTTCTTGAAGAGGAGCTTTGCTTGCACAAGGAAAGATATGAACTCTGAACATAAATTTGTTTTGATTGTTGTTCAGCTGCTCAAAAATACACGTGTCTCCTTCCTTTATATTATTACCACGTGTAAAATGTCTCCACCCTCCACTAAATCTAGGCGTATTGTTATTAATAATGCATTGTACCTTCCATTCCTTACACTCTCCATTCAAAAGAAAAACTTCGCTTTTTTGGTTTGGAAGTTGAATTGGATAATCCCGTAGTTTTGTGAATTCCTGCATTCTCAAACCATGCCAAAAACTAAGTAATTTAACCCAAAAGATCATTGATATAATACATTCTTCTTAAACTTCGCAATTCACACAAATGCAGATTTCCATATTATGCCTTGCATATTGTAAGCTTGTTAATGCCTCTGTTTTAGATCCTCTACTCCTACTCAAAATTTGAAAATATATATAACCAAAGAAAGCAGAGAACTTGATCTCACTAGCATGTGTGGTTCATTTACATTCCACGATTTCATAACCATTTCACGAAAGGGTTTATCTGATTTGAAAGGAGCAGCAGAGTCCATTGTCATGTGCTTCCTAGAGGAGAAACAATGTCCATGGTTCTTGGATGAATAGCCTGCAGCAAATTAACTTTGTTGTTATACCCGGTTCTCCTAATAAAAATAGGATCTGAATGCCTATTTTAAAAGTTCAAATAAATTATGCAGCTTCAAAATTTAATAAGCTCTGTATTTCTAGACAAAACTTTTGCTTACCAAGAAAAGAAGAATTCCTTTTCCTCCCTCGTTTTATAGCCGCTGCTTCATATGCATCATTGTTTTCCTCATCAGAAACCAAATCAATCAGTAACTTTGGTTGATTAGGGCTTCTCTTATCCAAAGCAGTGTTTGTTTTCTCAAGTTGAAGAGCACTGATATTTTTCACACACCCACTTCTTTCAAATATCTGAACCTTGAAATACAGCTTCAATATATACTCGAACACAACAATATCTCCCAATTGCAGCCCATGGTAATTGACAAAATTTTCCCACCCATCTCGCAATTCCAGTTGATTGTTTGTACCCAATAATTGTACATCCCACTCCTGCCCACTTGGGCCTTGCAAAACCATATGTTCCTCTCTGTCATTTATAAACTGTGAAGCAAATGCAGGAGGAATGTTCTGCAGTAAACACATTACAGAATTTGTTTTTACAGATTCTAAACAGTGTATATGAAATCAAAACATTAAGTGTAAAATTTACCAGTTTTTCTGCAAAGTCTTCAAGCATAACTTTGAAGAAGGAGACACACCCATCAAAGCGCTTTTTCTCATTGTGTTTACCATGATTTCTAAAACATTTCAAACTGCACATCCTGCATGGTATAAAAAGCTCTCCTGTTTCTTCATCTTCCATGGCAAACCCAGATGCAAAGCTTGTAAAGGTACGCCCAAAAGCACATTTAAAATCCTCAAACACATAACAGCCAAAGTGTGAAGAATGACTGACGTGCACTTGAAGTCAAGTAACAGAGAATGTCATGTACAATTAGATCACTGTGAAGAAAAGAGAGTGAAGAGCAATGATGTATTTTATCATAATCATGGCGAGAGTTGTGTGATGAATGATATCCTATCAGGGAGCACCCAAGAAATATACATTGAGCACTTAGATTTCTACATAATTGCAAAGAATGGCAGTATTGGAATAAGGCGAGGCGTACAGATCGTATAAGCATGGGTGACACGTTACTGTGAAGGATTCCTGCTCTCGCACGTGTATGGGATGTGTTCGTTTGTCCTTTTTCCTGCAATTTTAAATTTAAAACTTAGCTAAATTTTTATAACTCCACAAAAATCGTTAACTGCAAATTATCTGCCCACAAAATTAGGAAAAACAATACAAATATATATATATATATATATATATATATATATATATATTCTTTTATAGATACCGGGCGATCTGTTTTTGGGTCTACAGACAGCTTATAGTATATATGGGACTCCTCATACTCCCAAATCTGAGGGAGGCACCTAACTCGTGCTCCACAATATGAGGTGTACATACCTTACCCCCTGCAGGATTTGAACTTGTGACCTCTCTTTCAAGATAAATAATTTCTCCTGGGATTAATAGAAGTTTTAGGTAACTCACAATTATAAAGATAAATAATTCTTCTATTACCAAAAAGTAACTTGAAGTATGAATATTTATTTTATATGTAGATTATTTATTTATTTATTATATATTTTTTAATTAAAATAAATGAGTTTTGATAGGATATGAATTTTTTTGTAAAAAAGTCAATACAATAAAATTCTACAAAATAATAAAAATCAGTTATCAAAGGGACAATACTATATCCAACAAATGACTAGTATAATGTCAAGGTGGGTTAAAGCCAAAATTCTTCCAAAGATATTTAATTAATCTTGATCATCTTGTCTTTAATACTAAAATAATTTTGCTCAAATCTCTCTCTTTTTTTCTTTTCTTTTCTTTTTTTTTTATAAGTAGAAAAATCCCTAATGTAATAGCCTCATTTTCAGCTTTTTTTGAATTTTGTCATTATCTTTTTCTTTTCTTTTTTCTGAGTTTTTAATTTTAGAGTTTGGGACTAATTTTTAGTTTCAATTTTAGATTTTATATGCCATTGTACTTTCATTTTCTTAAAGTGGAGTTGGCTTGAGTCTTGGGTTTGCTCCCTAAGGTCTTGGGTTCGATTTCGAGGCTCGCCCGATGCGAGTGGCTTGTGGGCGGTTGCTCTCATCCCTAGAGGACTAGTCTTGCCTTAGCTCGCCCCTTCCGGACCCCAACTTGACATAAATGTAAGACCAAGGCAAGGACTAGTTGGGTGCTGGGCTGGGTCGCGGGGATACCTCTGGGTCATCAAAAATAAAAAATAAAAAAAATTATATCAAAAACGTATTTGATCATTTTAAAATATATATTAATTTGTCACATATTTTATCAGACAAGTTGAAAATTATTAAAAAGAAATTAAAAATATGTAAACCATTTTTAAACTAAGTGACTGATAAATTTGTGAAGTACCATGAAACTATTTTTTTTTGGGTCCTTACAAAACCTTAGAACCCATTGACTTCAATATAAAACCTTATAATCCAAGTCAATAGAATTTTGAAAGATAATTATATATAACTTAGAGTCTTTGCTATATACTATGTGTAGATTAGAAAAAAGTCATGATTAATGTAGAAACTTAAAAAAACTTGTAAGTTAATATGTATGCTATTGCATAAATGTGAAGTCATTTAATTGTGCATTTTTAATTTGATTATATATTTAATTATAGATGATAAGAGTGAAATTAGAAATAAAAGATTAAGTGAGCAATATGAAAACAATAAGTTTAGGTCTAAACCAAAACCAAATAGAAACCAATTAAGTGATTATTGTATTTGTTATATATAAAGTGGATAAGGAGAACATGATGGCATTATACTTAATATGAGCTAGATAGAGTTAGTCATAAAATTTCTATGTTTATAATCATGTTAAATTAGTTAAAATTAAAATTATTTGACTTTAAATTTACATTATATTAATTCTCTTGACATGTTTATGCTATTTGTCATTTTAATAAGTTTAAATTTTGAATGGTAATGAATTGATTAGAAAATATAAAACTAGAAGGGTGTATGTTTAATATTATGAAGTTTTACATGGAGATTGATTGGTACATTAATAGAATAATCAATTGTTTTGTTTAATAATGAAAAGTTAATATTATATATTTCTTGAAATTATTTTTTATAAAAATAAATAAAATTTAATTGATAGTATATCATTGAAGTTGAACCCCAATAAGAATTTCATATTTAGGATTAAAATACAACAGGCTTGGTTATAAGGGTTTTTGTGGTGTTCTATTTTTCAAGAAATTTAATTAGTTCTACATTTAAAATTATTCATTTTTTTTAATTGAGCCAAAACTCATTAATGGGATATATTGTAGGTTTTCTAAAATTCAAATATGATGAATTTTTAATAATTTGATTAATTCTATAGAGATAGTATAGAGATGCAACTAGAAATGGTAAACCTATAAATGAAGTTGGCAAAATAGAGAATTCATAATTTTAACTTTTGATTTTATTTGTATGTCTCTAATAAATAATAACACAAGATTGAAGTGATATAAAATACTAATTTTGTGATAAGGTAGAAAACCATAGAAGCATTATGAAGACCAAGAGTTTACCATCAAAACTAGGTGGACAAACATTGTTGTTTTTACCATAATTTCTATTAATTGAGTTACATTATTTAGTTGTCCTATTATAACCCATAGAATTGATGATACATGATTACAATTTAAGTTATACTTTATTACATAATATATCAAATTCATCATTTACAATTATGATGCAAATCATCATGTGAAGTTGTATATAGTTTTTATGTTTAAGACATTGATTGTTCTTAATGTTATATGGATTATTATGTTAGAAAACATAGAATTAATTATGTTTGTTCTTATCTTCACTAGTTTTTTAATATGTGCATGTTTTGAATGTTGATTTTAGAAAATCCCTTGTATGCATTATAAACTGTTATGAAAAAATTGTTAGTGAGAAGGGACATTTAATGGAAAATGTGAAACTAATAATATCATTAGAGACATTGCTAGATGTGTGATTTTAAAAGCATGATTTTGTTTACCTTTAAGAATAGTAGCTTCACAATCAATAGGATTTGATGTTAAGAAGAATATTGTGGATTACTTATTTTAGATGAAAATAATACTATTTTTCACCTAGTTGGATTAATGATTGTGTATGTAAAATTGGATGATTGATAGTGACTTATTTTGTGATTTTGATTGTGTCTACATTATTGGATGATGTCGTTTGAAATACAAGAAATGTACATATTTGCGATGTTTGAAGATAGCTTTCTTGCTTCTCTTTCCTTATTGAAATAATCATATGTAGAATTTTCATAAGAAACCTTATGAATATTATGCAATCATAATGAAAAATTAATGATGTAATTGGTGAAAGAATTTAGTGACTATTAATGAATGTGATGCTTCTTCATTATTTCATAGTGTTATTATTTACATATACCTATTATGTATTTATATAAGAAATGATCAATAAAACTTAGCCATCAAGAAAAAAATTATGATAACCAACCCTAACAACTATTCATATGCTTGATTTCATAGGAATAAGCTTCTACAAAACCACTAAGTAACTACATATTACATAAATCATGTACCTTGTTTGAAAGAATAAGTACATATAAAATATTCAAAGATCAAGGCCTTTGTTATTTGAAAATTTATATTTATACCCAATTTTTAATAATAAGAAGGGGATCATAGTGTATTTTTTAGATTATATAAGATTATGGTAGGAAAGAACATCACAAATTAGTAAACTACATAGATAGCATATACCAGAACACAATATTCAAGATCCAAACTAACTTGTAGCATAGTATATTACTTATAAACAACTCTAATACAACATCAGTCTATCTTCCATATACACATCAAGTCATGTAATACATTCTCCTTCTTTGATATACATAACATTAAATATTATAGTTCAAGTCAATTCATTCTTCTATTTATCTATATCTTATATATTCTTTCTCTCTTTATTCCACATCTATTACATTATCTTGTTTATTCTATCTATCTGAGCCCTTCCTATACCAAAATATAAGTATCTTCATGGGGTGTGTCTTTTGTGCATGTGATAGCTCTTGGGTGTGGTGGTGTTATATTCCTTTTTTGATAGATGAATTTTATTGTAGGGTTAGATTTTTCCTTCCAATGGTTCATCATCCCCTCTTTCAAACTTCTTACCCTCAAGACATCATGGGTATTTCCTAAAAAAAAATGATCAAATTGTGTAGCAAAAAATGAGAAAAAGTATTTTTCATGATAAGATTTTTTAAAATGGCCATTAGTTAAGTGTACTATCTCTCCCACTAGGTGATCCCTTGTTGTTGTAGTACTTATTTTCCCATTAATACCTAGAGTGGAGCTTATTTTTCTTGATCTAATGTATCTAGTATATGAATTAACATGGTGACTTTATTTTCTTATATGAGTAGAGATTTATACTATTGGAAAGGAAGATACTACTTATTTGAGGTATTTTATTTGACCTCTTAGCATTTACCTTTAATTACAAACTTGATAGTATTAGTTATAAAGTGATTCAATGTATACCTACTAACTTCCATTTTTAGATGCTTCCTACAATATCTTATTCTCAATATTTTTAAGTTGTACCTTCAATTATTTTCTAGTTCAAGACATCCAATACAAAAATTGGTATGCAAACTTTATATTTTTAAAAATTGTAAATACATGTTGCTTATTTCAACTTCTAACTTAGATTGTGCATTATCACATTTATTTATTATTTCTTAAATTTATTTATTTTCTATATCCTCCATTATATTTTATGAAACTATCTCCTCTTGATTATGCATTTTTTCTAATATATCATCTATAAATTATTTCAATTTTTATCCTAGGGTGGTTTTTTAGTATCCTTAGTGAATTGTAGAGATATTGCATGTAGTTTCTGTAGTATATTATCTACTATATCTACTACACCTACTTTTTTGAGTAGTTCTTCCCTTACTATTGATCATAGCATATCACCTATTTGAATTTTTTGCAAAGGTGATATTTGTGCTAAGTCTATAATTAGCAATTATAAAAATGAAGGGGATGGTAGTGGTTGGAGTTGCTTTTGTTTAGAAAAAAATAGTTTTTTTTTTCTCTAATAATGGCAACGTGGATAAATAGATGATGGAGGTGAAGGAGGTTCTTGTCCTAATACCTCAGGTATTATGTAATACTTTTTCTATTCTCTTTACTTTATTTCTTATTCATTTATTGATTCATTTTGTTATTTCTCCTATAGTAGTATCTCTTTCTATTGTGCCACTTTTTCCTTTTCCTCCTTTAATAGTGTAGTATAGGATTTTTGATTAACCTCTCTAGTTTCTTGTTTGAATCTTTCACTCTTTTGCTTGAGACAAGAGGTTTCTTGTTTTTTTTTAAAATTTGAGTTCTTCTTACTATAAAAATTTCAATTTCTTCTTTATTTAATGTAAATTATATCATAATTTTAATTAAAATCTTCTTTTACTATCTCTTCTTCTAGTCTTACTACTTTTCTATCTCAATAATTTTCTAATTCTTCTAGAAATATTTCTATTATTTTGGCAAGTGTATGTAGTGTAGTTGAGATGGAGTCTTTAACATGGCATTCTCATTTACTTTTTTTTATTTTTTATTAAACTTTGGGTACATTTGTGTTATTATAAGGGGAATTCCCTTAGAAAAGGGTCATATTTATAATTTCATTTGATTTATTAGATCTTCCTTCTCTTTTTATTTTCCTCTAGTTTCTTTTATGTGTATTTCTCTATTGTTATGGTGGCTTGTTCATTAGGAGATGGTTCTATATCTACCTCTTCTACCAAATGTGGTGGTTCTACTCGTTCAACTCTCTTCATATCTCTATTCTATGTAGCATGCATTTTCTTTTGGAATTTTATTTATATTTAGGGTGATAGGTGGCACCTTTCTTTTTCTCACTTCTTACTTTGAGCAAAGCCTCCACAACTTCCCTTGTTGGTGATTTTGGTGCTTGTGCTTGGGTTTACAATGGAGATACTAGTATTTTTCCTTTTGTTGAGATAGATGGTGATCTCTTCTCCAACAACTATTTCTTTAGTACCTTATGAGTTGATGAATCTATAATCTCAAACCCTAAATATTATATTTTCAACCAGCCAAATTGATGTACATGTGACATAATTTATTCTTAAATGGTGAGAGAATCTAAAATGATTGTGTCATCTGGTGTTGCAAGGTCCTAGTGCAAAACCCATTTTCATGCAACTTACCCTTTTCCTTTTCAAGTTTCTCTTTAGAACTTTTATTATTTAGTTTATCTATATAATAAAATTGTAGGTTCAAAACCTTTGTGCATACACTTTGTCTGGAGAAATCTAGAAGTCCATATATATGTGATTCTACAACTACATCATCTACTTCATATGTAAGAGGAGGTAGCCATGAATTCATGGGTTCTACCACTTATATGAACACATGATATTTATCCATGATAATAATCATCTAACATTAATATTTTCTAATTATTTTATAAGATATTCTATGCCTTTCTTGTGTTTCTTTTTGTAACTTTATTTTAAAAATACCCAAAATACATCAATATAAGAATAATATTTTTGAATTACTTGGTATACACATTGATTTGTGTAGCTATTGATATATATTGAATCCAAATATTACTAGAAAATATAGATAATATATTGATAAATATTTAATATAAGGTAGATAAAGAGTGAACCATACTACAATGGATAATTGTTTGTATTCTTTTTGTTGGATATTTTTGGGCAACTAGTCCCTTAGCACTTATGGAAGTTTATGTCTTTTCCTTAGACAACCATTTCATATGTGATGAAGATGGTAGTTACTATTGTAGAAACTTCCCTATTAGTGTAGTGATTTTTTTAGTTACCTTTAGGATGGACATATTATGGACATCCATCAAGATGGAAAGGCGATATTTTATCTAATTTTATAGTTGCAATGTTGTGATAGAGTTCAAACACTCCAAAAATCCCATTAACCATATTTGTTGGATGATATGTGTAGAATATGTTCATCGAATGGGTTTAGAAACTTTTAGGTAAATTTGTCTGATAGGTGTAAAGCCAAATATCCATGACCTCAACTAGTATTCATTGCTTGTATCAATGAAATTTCTTTAGGATAAAGGTGAACTTGGTAGTAGCCAGTGGAAGATTGATTAGCATCGTCCTAAGCTCCTAATTTATTATTGTATTTTTGAAATTTCACTTAATTCACCTTTATGACCTAAAAGTGAATTTTAAATTAGAAAAATAATTTTTCAATAAATATTTATGAAAAAAAAGATGAATTTCATGAAAAATAGATTTGCAATAAGTGATTATGGAGGAGCTATAAAAGAAACATTATATATGGATCATCTGGGTAGAGTGGGGTTCCAAGGAAATTTTTCATGCGCATACATTTGTACAAGATCAAAGATAGACTTTGATGTCTCACATTTATTAGTTTCAATGAAAAAAATATTACTAGACTACGAGCTTGTGTATTATTTATTTATTCTATAGAGTTGTATTATGTTTTTTATTATGGCTAAAAACAAGTTTTGATGGGACCTGAAACCCATTACAAAATAGTTTTGAAGGGACCCATAACCCTATCCAAGAAACCAAGTTGCATCAAAGATAAGCCATATACCATCAGTAATAACACTAGAAATAAGGCAGGAAAACATAGGCTGCACAAAGGAGAAGCAGGGGCTAAAAGCCCTTAACCAAATACATGCAGGTTTTACTTGGGACCTTAAACCCAAAGGTTTTGAAGGGACCTTAAACCCTTAACTAGGTTTTTATGGGACCTTGAATGCAAAAGAGAGACGTCAACAAGGTTTGGACAAAACCTTAAACCCAAAACACCAAAGATTGAAAAAAAGTAACCTTCTTGTAGACCCAACTAGTCTAAACACCATCCCACACACCACCTCCATAGGGAAGGGCCCCCCTCTATAGGGGAGGAAGATATGAGAACTCGAACCACCAAAGCAGTCTAAAACACCATCCCACACACCACCTCCATAGGGAAGGGCCCCCCTCTATAGGGGAGGAAGATATGAGAGCTCGAACCACCAAAGTAGCCCAACTCTTGCTTATACCAGCTCCACCTCAAAAGGAACAAGCAAAGGAGAAGAAAACTTTCCAGTAGGCTTGAAACAAACATCTCCACCTCAAAAGGAGCGGGCTCTACCTCAACAAGAGCAAGCTTCACCTCTAGAGAAGACACCGTTTACAAAAGCCACTCTAAAAGACTGCATGCTCAAGATCTGACAAAAAGACTAACTCCCAAAGTACCCACCAAAAACAAAAAAAAAATCTTTTTCCCAACAAACCTCAAAAACATCATCCATCAAAAGGGAAACCACAACAAAATAGAGTTGTATTATGTTAAATTTGTAGTCATTCTCTAAAATATTTCCTATCATGTGGTGGATGAAATAAGTCTTAACGTAATAGGGGTATTTTGAGAACTATGAGTTTGGAAATCCTAGGTGAATGTCTCCTTTCTTATATTAGACCATGTAACATTTCCTCATTGAAACCCTTATTACAATTTTTATTTGAAATTATTTTTTGATTCGAAATTAACTTTTTATGGAAATGCATATTTTTATTTGTTCCATTTTTTGTAATATATTATTTATTTTCTCAAATAACTATATCATTGGCCCCATGTTATCATTATCTAGGTTATCATTATGTAGGTTAGGTTTTTTCTTTTAGTCTTACTTTGTGTTCCTTTTCTACTTTATAGTTTAAAAAAATACCCCTAGAAACCCCAAAATTATAGCTAATGAGAGAGTTTCCCATTAAAATCATTAGTCCAATATAAATCTCTACAATTATTGTAGAATATATCACTACCCATTAGGTGAGTGAGGCCACTTTTACTAAAATATAGTAGCAACATTTTTTTTTTATCAATAGATTTTTTGTGACTCTACTGAAATATGCATTTTGGATTTATAGAGATATAAAGGTTCCTCCCCTAGAATAGAGGTTTATGACTCTATATAGAAAAACCTACTAAAATAATATTTTTTTAAAAATAAATCCTATTTGAATTGAGATATATGTTGCCCTTTTTTATAGGTTTATGACTCTATATAGAAAAACCTACTAAAATAATATTTTTTTAAAAATAAATCCTATTTGAATTGAGATATATGTTGCCCTTTTTTATAGATAAATTTCATAGGATGCCAAAAATAATAATAATAATAATCACATTTAAGGACTCATTATGACTCATTATGAATTGTGGAATCTTAGAAATTAATAAGGAAAATGTATTTATGTAATTATTCATTGAAACCCTTGTTGGACACACCAAATTGGTTTTAGTATTTATAGTATAGATGCATTAACCAAATTGGTTTTAGTATGAATTGTGGAATCTTAGAAATTAATAAGGAAAATGTATTTATGTAATTATTCATTGAAACCCTTGTTGGACACACCAAATTGGTTTTAGTATTTATAGTATAGATGCATTAACCAAATTGGTTTTAGTATGAATTGTGGAATCTTAGAAATTAATAAGGAAAATGTATTTATGTAATTATTCATTGAAACCCTTGTTGGACACACCAAATTGGTTTTAGTATTTATAGTATAGATGCATTAACCAAATTGGTTTTAGTATTTATAGTATAGATGCATTGCCAACAAATTTCTCGAAGATTTAAATCAGAAGAATAGACTGTAGAGTGCATTATTTACCCATTAAGTTTTTTAAAATGCAAGCATGAAATCTAAAAATAGACGAGAAGAATCAATGGAGGTACATGGAAATAGTTAATATATATTTAACATAAATTCCTCACATTGATTAGCCAAGTAAACATAACCAATCCTAAATTTTCATCTCTGTAAAGTTAAATTCCTTTTGATAAAATATGGTAGTGATCTTGGAGTTGCACAACAATTAGTTATTAAAATTAAGGATGATTTAATTTTGTCTAAGTTATGGAAATAAAAGCATTTTGAACACCTTCATACACCTCGCCACCACTCTGATGATGAGGTGTAACGCTTTTGTTGGTCGTGCCAACACCATGTCTACTCTTATTCTGAATATCTCCTCTCACGATAACATTTATCTATTAATAGTTAAATGTATTGGATTCGCTTTAGTGCATTTTTAGACATTTATTTCCTATTAATGTTTAGTTTTATTGGCTACAATAATGTATTGATTATGGCAATACTAAGATTCTTATCACTCTATAATCTCGCCAAAGAGAGATGCTTATTTGTTTATATTTATGTAATATAGTTATTTTTTGAGACATAAAAGAAATTTAGATTGATTCAGTATACTTAATATTTAAAATTTGATGCAGCCTAATAAAAATTTCAATTTATTTTATCCAAGAGAAAATTCACTGCCATGACCAATTCACCTTGAGAACAAAAGTGAAATTGCATGAATTTTTGGTACTCCATAGCAGGGTGAATTTTTTCCTAGAATTACAAAAGGAATATACGGTAAATAAACATTGCAATCCATGATATTACAATTTCAAATGAAAAAAGAAATGCTCATCTAGTCTATAAAGATAAAATCTATAATTTAAAATTTGATTTCTTTAAACCCTGAAGTGGCCTGGATACTGTGAACTAAAACATAAGGTGAGAATAAGGTTCAATCGGCTTCCTCTGCACTGGCATGAGGAATGCACTAGAATTTCAAATAAATCCATGATGATGGCGACAGGAGAGAGTGCCAATAAAAGAAGCAGCTTGGAAGTTGAAGCGTGGGAAACATGGAATAATCATAAGTCTACAGTTTGAGATCCATCCATCAGTAAAATGAATAATCGAAAACTATTTAATCCTCTACTTTTAGATCCTCTCTGTTATAATAATGAAAACCAGAGGAATTTATCTTACTAGTTTGTTTCTGTTCATGATTTCATGTAACATTTGTTGGTGCATATATAAAATAAAAATTTATGTAATTGAAAATGTATTTGAAAAATAACTTTGAATAAATAAGAGTCACAAAAATTTACTTGACAAGTAGATTGGACCATCATTTTTAAGCCCTTTGTAGAAAACCTTTCTTGCATAATTTTATTCCTCATCTCTGGCCTGCTTTTCCTCTTTTTGTTGAAAGAAGTTTTGTTTGCATGAAGAAATATATGAACTTTGAACATAAATTTGTTTTGATTGTTGTTCAGCGGCTCAAAAATACAAATGTCTCCTTCCTTTATATTATTGCCACGTGTAAATTGTCTCCACCCTCCACTAAAGGTAGGTGAATCGTTCTTAATAATACATTGCACCTTCCATTCCTTACACTCCCCAGTCAAAAGAATGACTTCACTTTTTTGGTTTGGAAGTTGAATTGGATAATCCCACATTTTTCTGAACTCCTGCATTCCCAAACCATGACAAATAAACTAAGTTATTTAACCCAAAAGATCATTGATTTAATACATTCTTCTTAAACTTTACAGTTTTCACAAAAGCAGATTTCAATAATATGCCTTTCACATTGTAAGCTTGTTAAAACGCCCCTATTTTAGATTTGAAATTTATATAACCAAACAAAGCAGAGAATTTGATCTCACTAGCATGTGTGGGTCATTTATATTCCATGATTTCATAACCATTTCACGAAAGGGTTTATCTGATTTGAGACAAGCAACAGACTCCATTGTCATGTGCTTCCTAGAGGAGAAACAATGCCCATATTTCTTGGGTGAATGGCCTGCAACAAAATTAACTTTATTGTTATACCAGTTCTCATAATAAAAATTGGATCTAAATGCCTATTTTGAAAATTCGAATAAATTATGAGCTTAAAAATTTAATAAGCTCTGTATTTTTGGACAAAACTTTTGCTTACCAAGAAAAGAGGATTTCCTTTTCCTCCCTCGTTTTTTAGCTGCCGGTTCAGATGTATCATTGGTTTCCTCACCAGAAACCAAATCAATCAGCAATTTACTGCCCACTGGTTGATTAGGGCTTCTCTTATCATTGTTTAACCAAATCAATCAATAACTTTGGTTGATTAGGGCTTCTCTTATCTAAACTAGTGTTTGTTTTCTCAACTTGAAGAGCACTGATATTTTTCACACACCCACTTCTTTCAAATATCTGAACCTTGAAATACAGCTTCAATATATACTCGAACACAACAATATCTCCCAATTGCAGCCCATGGTAATTTACAAAATTTTCCCACCCATCTCGCAATTCCAGTTGATTGTTTGTACCCAATAATTGTACATTCCACTCCTGCCCACTTGGACGCTGCAAATTCATATGTTCCTCTCCGTCGTTTATAAACTGTGAAGCAAATGCAGGAGGAATGTTCTGCAGTAAACACATTACATAATTTGTTTTTACAGATTCTAAACAGTGTAAATGAAATCAAAACATTAAGTGCAAAATTTACCAGTTTTCCTGCGAAGTCTCCAAGCATAACTTTGAAGAAGGAGACACACCCATCAAAACGCTCTTTCCCATGTTGTTTGCCATGATTTCTAAAACATTTCAAACTGCACATCCTGCATGGTATAAAAAGCTCCCCTGTTTCTCCATCTTCCATGGCAAACCCAGATGCAAAGCTTATAAAGATAGACCTAAAAGCACATTTGAAATCCTGAAACACCTACATGCATGAATATAATAACAACACAGACAAAGTTTGAATGACTGACGTGCACTTGAAGAAAAGAGAATGCAACAGCAATGATTATTTTTTCATAATCATGGCGAGAGTTGTGTGATGAATGATATCCTATCAGGCAGGACCCAAAATCAAGATATATACATTAATCACTTAAATTTCCACAGAATTGAAAGAATGGCAGTATTGGAATAAGCATGGGTGACACGTTACTGTGAAGGATTCCTGCTGTGGCACGCGTATGGGATGTGATCGTTTGTCGTTTTTCGTGCAATTTTAAATTTAAAACTTAGCTAAATTTTTTCGACTCCAGGAAAATGTAGCACTGCCAAAGGAAAATCTTTAAGTGCAAATTATCTGACCGACAAAATTAGGAAAAACCATAAACATTTGCATTTCTTAAACTGAATGAATGATTGTAATTTTAAGGGATCAAGGGAAGTCACAGATTATGAAGTCAGATAATTTCTCCATTACTAAATGGGATCTGTAGAAGTTTTAGATAACTCACTATTATAAAGATAGATGATATTTTCATTATTTAAAGCAATTTGAAGTATGAATATTTATTTTATTTGTGGATTATTTATTTATTTGTTATATATTTTTTAATTAAGATAAAATGAGTTTTAATAGGGTATGAATCTTTGTAAAAAAAGTCAATACAATAAAATTCTACAAAATAATAAAATACGGTTAAAAAAATCAGCAATAATATAACGATGGGAGGAAGAAGTCTTAGATCAAGAACTTCAGAAGAAAAGGTCCCCACGGAAGATTCATACCAAAAACCCCCCAACGGACGTACCAACCACAAGTAGGGAGGAAGAAGTCTCAGATCAAGAACTTACTGAAGAATTGATCGAGCAAGATCAACCTGAGACCTTCCCGCATACCCCAGAAAGAGAACACATAGTTGTAGAGGAATGTATTCCTTTGCAAACCCTAGAGCCTCGCCCATTTGAGCAAAGTTTTGAAGAGGACCGAATCCCCTTCAACATCATGGGTGACCATAGAAATATTGCTAACCCTCCACCGCTATGCACATTTACTTATCCTATTTGCTATTGATCATGAGATGATGACATGACTATGAAAAATATTTCACTAGCCTTCTTGCCAACCTTTCAAGGTTTGTCTTCTAAAGACCCTGACTAGTTTCTATTTGAGTTTAAAGTCTTGTGTCAGACATATGACTACAAGAATGATAACGAGAAACTAAAGCTTTTTCCCTCTACTATGAAAGACTCAATAATGCATTGGTTCATGGGATTAGCTTCACAGTCGATAACCTTCTAGGATGACATGGAGTCTTCCTTTTTGGAAAAGTACCAGAGTTAATATAGGGTTAGCGATAGGAAAGAAGAACTGTTCAAAATAAGGCAAAACAAAGACAAAAGTCTAGAAGATTACCTAGACAGGTTTATCTTCTTATCTAAATGATGTGGCAAAGAAGCCATAAGTCTAGAGATTTTGAAGACCTTATTTCTTAAAGGTATTGATGAAGATGCTCGCAGGAGCTTGGATTTAATGGGAAAGGAGATGTGTCCCAACTAGGACTTGATGATATCATTGAATTATGTCATAATTTCTCTCGTACTTGAGGAGGTATCCAAAAGTCTACTCTTTTTAAAGGTTCCAATGAAATAGGAAAACTACGTGAAGAGATAGCCAATCTTAAAACTGACATTTTGGTTCAGTTAAACACCACATTAGATGAAATACAGGCTAAAATAGAAAATCTTGAGACCTTGTCCATAGACTACCCTAGGTGTCGAAACAAACATCTATTAAGGGAATGCCCTTTGGAAAAAGTTGACAAAATTGATGTTTGTCAAGTTTGTGACAAGAGCCATCCTACTGACCAATGTGAGATTTTGAATGCAATCAAGAATTCTAAGAAAATAACATCTCTAATTGAGGAAGAGATCAACTCTGTAAATCAAAGAACTAGAGGAATTTTTCTTATGGCCAAAATTCAAACCCTGCCTAGAGACCTCAAACCAACTGGAATAATAATCAATGGGTAGCACCCTAGCCTCAAGCATCACCTCAAGGACCACCTAATTGGGGAACTTACCCTTGGTGGCCACCTGAATGGGTAAATTAGTCTTGGGGAAATCCTCAATGGCCTAACCAGACTCAACAACAGTGGTATCCTCAAAATCCTATTCCTCAACGAAATCGACCTCAAAATCAGTTTTATACTGGTCCCAGAAGGATGCCTAATCAATAGTAGAATCTTTTACCAACTCCTAGAACACTCAACAAAATGAACAAGTTAATCAACCACAACTTTTGGTGCAACCTATTGCAAACCCAAAGAACAATTGTTAGAGTACTCCAGTGTATTCCACGAAACAGGACAATGTTACTGGACTTAATTCTATACACTTTGGAAACTTGCAATTGAGATTTGGGAAAACACTCCCACAACCAAAAATAATTGAGATATTGGATGATCCTATCAAGGAATCTACTAAGATGACTAAAACAACTCCCATATCTATAGAGCAAGCCCTAGAAACTACTCAAGACAAGACCTTTTCACCATCTTCAACTGGAGCTTCCAACCTACCTCAAGGGGAGGGGGTCAATCTCCAATTGATCCTTTAAAGGATTCCACTCCTAAAGAAAAAACTAAAGCACCTTTTTTAGAACATTTTAAACCAACCATCCTAAAAAATCCTCTGAAAATGTCCTCATCCACTAAAACTACATTGATACAAGAAATCAAACAGTTGCAGATTGAGGTTCCTTTGCTACAAGCAATTAAGGAGATTCTTGAGTTGAACCAACTAATCAAACAGTTGTATCAAAACTCTAGGGAGGAAACCAACTAGGATTCAATTTTAGATTTTAGATGTCATTGTACTTTCATTTTCTTAATTATATCAAAAACGTATTTGATTATTTTAAAATAATATTAATTTGTCACATATTTTATCATACAAATTGAAAATTATTAGAAAAGAAATTAAAAAAAACTGCTAAGTGACTAATAAATTTGTGAAGTACCATGAAATTATTTTTTTTGTCCTTACAAAACCCTAGAACCCATTGACTTCAATGCAAAACCTTATAATCCAATCAATTTTGATATTATATATAATTTATAGTCTTTGCTATATATTTTGTGTAGACTAAAAAAAGTCATGGTTGATGAGAAACTTAAAAACTTGTAGTTAATATATATGCTATTGCATAAGCATGTGAAGTCATTTAATTATGCATTTTTAATTTGATTATATATTTAATTATAGATGATAAGAGTGAAATTGGAAATAAAAGATTAAGTGAGCAATATGAAAACAATAAGTTTAGGTCTAAATCAAAACCAAATAGAAACCAATTAAGTGATTATTGTATTTGTTATATTTAAAGTGGGTAAGGAGAACATGATGACATTATACTTAATTTGAGCTAGGTAGAGTTAGTCATATAATTTCTATGTTTATAATCATGTTAAATTGGTTAAAATCAAAATTATTTGACTTTAAATTTACATTATATTAATTATCTTGACATGTTTATGCTATTTGTCATTTTAATAAGTTTAAATTTTGAATCCTAATGAATTGATTAGAAAATCTAAAATTAGAAGGGTGTATGTTTAATATTATAAATTTTTTCATGGAGATTGATTGGTACATTAATAGAATAATCAATTGTTTTGTTTAATAATGAAAAGTTAATATTATATATATTTCTTGAAATTATTTTTTACAAAAATGAATAAAATTTAATTGATAGTATATCATTGAAGTTGAACCCCAATAAGAATTTCATATTTAGGATTAAAATACAATGGGGCTTGGTTATAAGGGTTTCTATGGTGTTCTCTTTTTCAAAAAAAAAAAATTAGTTCTACATTTAAAATTGTTCGTTTTATTAATTGGGCCAAAACCCATTAATGGGATATATTGTAGGGTTTCTAAAAATTCAAATACAGTGATTTTTTATAATTTGATTAATTCTATAGAGATAGTGTAGGGATGCAACTAGGAATGGTTAACCTATAAATGGGGTTGGAAAAATAGAGAATTCATAATCCTAAATTTTGATTTTATTTGCGTATGATTTTTAATTAATTAATTTGTTTGTTGAGAGTTTGTAAGAAAGAGTGTGCTAGGCTTGCATCAATCTAGGCCTTTGTTACTTGAAAATTTATATGCATACCCTATTTTAATAATAAGAGGATCATAGTGTGTTTTTTAGATTATATAAAATTATGGTAGGAAAGAACATGACAAATTAGTAAAACACATGGGTAGCATATACCAGAACACAATATTCAAGATCCAAACTAGCTTGTATCATAGTATATTAATTATAAACAACTCTAATACATCTATCCATCTTCCATATACATATCAAGTCATGTAATACATTCTTCTTCTTTGATATACATAACATTAAATATGTTACACCCCAATTGTGTAGTTACTATTTACTATTTACTATGTAGAGTAAAATATGAATGCAATGTGAATTCATTGGATGAATAAATCGTGTGTGCACTTTGTTATCACTATCTTGTGAAGGAATGTCATTTCATTTAATGTTATATGAAGGATTGCATTTATGTGAATGGATGAATATTGTGTTGATATTCTAACTTTGAAGATGAAATGTGTTAATTCCATATTTTGTGAACAATTGACTATGGTGTACATGTGTTAGTGTTTATAGGTACATGTTCAATTCCTCCAAGTGGAGGGGAATTATCACTCAGGAGGTCTTGGTCGGGTAACCAGTATTATAACCTATCTGAGCTTATACACACATTGCAAACAAAATGATTGAATCGAGAAGTTGATGAGTCATACATAGATGTTATGTCTACTCTAGTAAAAGGCTAGTTTACTATTGTGTGCATCGTTAGGAGATGATTTCTTGATGGGATTATGATTTCTTGTTACCATGATTGAATTGATATGTGAAGCATATGGGGGTATGTGTATGCATATACACATGCATGGTAATGATAGATCGTACACACTAAGGAATGCACACATGGGGGTACATAGGTAGAAATACTTATGCAAACTCATGCACAAGTTGCTTATGCGCATAGAACTATCTGATGGAACCCATGACATGCATGTATATACATATAGGCATATCGCTCGTAGTCCCATATCAAACACCATGGTAATTGTATGTTAACTTGGTGAGTAAATAAAATGTGTGTGTGTGTGTGTGTGTATATAGATACACACACACACGTAAGTGTATATATATATATATATATATATATATATATATATATATCAAAATATGCACGTGAATTATTTTAAACATCATTTACTATGATACCGACTTTCATCATTTAACATGATATCAACTATTTCTAGCTATCAATGGAAGTCAATTATTGTGCCAAATATAATGGCTTTAGAGTCGATTTACTTGGGCAACTTAAATAGCTTGAATCTGAAAATGAATATGACTGTATTCATAGACTGAACTTCATGTCTTTGTTGTCTTATATTAATTGCAAACTACTTCATCAATTAAGTCAATGTTGAAAGAGTTGATGCCTTTAAATTGTCTTTGAATTGGTCAAATATCAAACCATAATTTGTTGTGAATATAGAATAGATGTTGATTTCTCCAAACCATTGATGATTTGTCAATAAAAAATGTGCTTATGAATCTTCACTCGACAAGGGATTAAGTTGATGCAAATTAGGGTGACAAGCTTTGGTCATTGACTGATTCTCTTCTTTGCTAAATCGCACCACCTTTGAGTGTGTTTATCTTTGAATTTTGTAAATGTATTTCAATCACATGGGAGTTCATTTATTCTTCATTTTGCTATCAAAGAGAAGGTCGATTTGTAGGCAGACAAGCTAAGTGTTTACTTCTTTGTTTGCCACCTTTGTATGGAGTGTTAGTGGTGTTGCTTTGCATGTTTGTTGTTGTATCTTTCATGCCTAAACTTTAGGCAATGTGGTTGCTTGCTTGTTGTATAAATAGAATCAAGAGTTCTTCATTTAGGACGCCACATTCTCTCTCTTTTTGTGAGTTATTTCTTGAGCATCATATCTATTTTAGTGAGCTAATATATATGCAATTTCCTATCCAAATTAGCAAGATATTTTAGAGAGTATTACTTATCTTTTGAGAGGAAGTAAATACCGACTTGTGAGATAAGAGGTTGTGAGTCTTTGACAAAAAGAGTCATTGTTCTAAGGGTGTTGTGATTGCAACTAATCAATTTGGAAAGCTATATAACAAACATGAGGATATTCTTCTCTATATTCTTACTTTGATTCCTCTATGACTTGATTGTTTTAGTTAGTCATGAAAGTACATTGAAATCATGTTTACTTTGAAATAATAATAGAAGTTAAATGTTGTTTGTATGTTGTTTGTAAGTACTCTATGATAGGAGAGACTATTTGTCTTGGGTATTATTATACTAGACATATGTAGTCAAGGGAAAGAGATTATGTTTATCATAGGTATCGTTACTAAACTAGATATGATTTAACATATGAAAAACTTAGGGTATGCTCATTACTAGATACTGAATTATGTTAGATGGCTAGTAGGTGGGTATGTGCAGGATCATGATGGGCCAAAAACTGGTGATATGATGGTTTTTTGTAGGGTATGTGGATGATGACTTTTTTAATCCAAAATTGATGAAACGAAAAGGGTTTTTAAAGGAGATTATTAGCTTTCCACCAATATAAATTATGGTTTACTTTGAATTTAATAAATAATAATTATTTATTTTCTATTTGAATTACAACTAAAGTCCTAACTGATAGGATGATTGAAAAACATTTATAGCTTTCAAAAGGTATCACATTTATTGAATCTAAAACATGTGTCACATTCTATGTTTCACATACTATAGGATTAAAAAAAAAGAAATGAATTTCATGAATTTTTGACCAAGTTAAGGTTGTTAGACATACGCGTTTTTTTATTTTTTAAAAGTTGTAATCAAAAATTCATAATTAATTATTTACTTGGAAAAAAATTAAAAAAAATATGCATCACATCGGGAAATGAGTCATCTACTTATATCTAAAATCTTATAAAAAAATATTATTATTTTATTGTGGTTAGGGTGGTCAGACAGACACCTACTTCTTATTTTTTCCTTGAAATTTAAGTACTACTGCATTGAAATTTCAAATTTTCACCAAATAGATATAAAAATAAAAATAAACCTAGTAGTTTAGAAACTACATTCAATTTTCTACAAATTCTATTCTTACATATTTTTGAAATAATATAGATAACTTATTCAAATCTTTACGTCAAGTTTCCTAACTCTGATTTTTCTGAATTTTTTGCCACTTAAGGGCTTATTTTTTCCATGATGATCCTGCACATACCTAGGTTACTCCTAGGAATGATGTCCAATGAAGGGAGGTAACTTGTACTTGCTTACTAAGTTGTGTTACCTTAAGTTGTGATTAAAAGTTAGGTTATCCTGGGGATTAGCTTGCCCATGGAGAGGGATTGCCTAGGCATAGATATAATGGCCTTAAGTCAAAATGAGCTTGCCATAGAGTAGGTGAATGGTAGACCATTGGTCGATTATTCTCTGTGAGAATACTTTGGCCAAAGTAGTGGGGATGTCTGATGACTCCACTAGGAATAGCGTGTAAGCTGAGACAACTCACTGTGTCTACTAAAATGCATGAGGGTTACCTAGTGTAGGTTATAAATCCTAGTCATGTCTGATACAACACTAAGCTCAGAATGGTATGTCGTATGGGGTTACCCAACCAATATCTTCATTGAAGGGAAGTGCCATCTATCATTGATAGATGTGTGGGGGACCACATATGAGTCCATGGTTGGTGGAAAAGCGCGCTTGAGTGATGCTTCTCCTCCTCAACAAGTGACAAAGGACCAAGGTTTTGAAAGGCGGATGGACCATCTATATCTTATGTCATGAAGCTCGTTGGAGCTATGTACATAGTTTGTACTTTCTTGGAATAATGTACTTTGAGAAGTATTGTAATGGAATGGAAATCCTTATTATATGTTGTTTAACATTTTTGTTCATATATTTTCAATAAAGATTTTTTTTTTTTGTTGCAATAGCTTCTTACATAGTTTTTATTTACTTGCATAGTAAAACTTAGGAAATTTACTGCAACGAATGGTTGGCATGTTACATGTGGTATCAGAGCTAGCAGGTTTAGCTCTGTGATGAGGTAAAAATAACCTCATCAATATAATGAACTAATCACCTTAACTCACATCTTCCAATCACCTTTATCTTGCCAATTAATTATCTTTAGGATCAATAATTGCTTGCTTTTTGTGAGAAGTTGTATAATCTTTATTTCATGAAATTAATTGAAATAAACTAAACCCGCACTAACATAATGGTTTAGTTTCTAAGTATTGTGCAGGTTAATCAGCACAATCGTTCATCATGCCAACCAAGTGGATTCAACACATACCTCAACACAATTAAAGACAAGCGCCAAAAGAATAGGCACCAAAACTTTAGGGGAATGCATGGTGGACTGAGTTTTTGAAGTTTTATGTTATTTTCAGTTTGAATATTTTATGGCTCACTTTAAGCCTCTTTAATACTTTATGTTATGGAATTAAGTCCGTTAGTTTGTTAAAATTAGTTGAAGAAATTTTCAGTGGTAATCTTTACCATCTAAAATATATGATTTTGTTAGTTGTTTTTGTATAAATATGTAATCATCAGAAGCAATGATATACAAAGAGATATTGTTATGTTGTCACTATGTTTCTGAGTTATACTTTCAATATGAATGAAATAAGTTTTTCCCATTTCATTCTGAGTTGTTAGTATTGTGAATGGAATCATTTTGAATGGAGTAATCTTGGATTTACAAACTTTATGTGATTTGAGTTAAGAGTAGGAGCACTTGAAAGCTAGCCACTCGAGGGACTGTAGATTAGATAGATAAGTATTTTACTTTTAATTCTGTTATTCTCATTTTGTAAATGATAAATGTGAGTGAAGTTTATTTTCATGTGTTGAGCTATGTTAAGATTAATCCTACAGGTTGTAGTTGAGTTTGTAATCTTTAGTTTAGTTATCTGAAGTTCCAAAGCATCTACTTTCATTTGTTAGTTTCAAGTTGTTAAGTTGTTTTCTATTAATTGTTAAGTTCTCTATCCATTATTAGTTAGATGTTTCATAGTTTCTTTACAAGCATTTCCTCTTCAACAATTTACATGCTTCTTAGTTTAATTATTTCCATGTTTACTAGTTTAATCATTATGCTTTTTAGATTTATAATTTCCTACTTTCTAGTTTAGTTATTTTAGGCTTTCTAGGTAAATGATTTCCTGCTTTCTAGTTTAGTGGCCTCTTAGTTTAAAGTTTCATTTCAGCTATCCCAAACACTTAGAAAATCTAAGAGAGATAGTCAAGATGTCTTCTATTGCATATAGCCTTTGAACACTACCTGATTGATAAAATTGATGCATTTTCAACTAAAGAGATAGGACCTAATGACAACCTATCACTTTTTGGTGTCATTTCTAGGGATCTTCCTTTTCTACTGTTAGTAGGAGATACCTTGAATACCTCTTTTAGGAACAAAAAATATTCCCTAGGCTTCCTTTTTGCATGGTCAGGAAATGAGGTCCCCACAGAAGATTCATACCAAAAACCCCCCAATAGATGTACCAACCACAAGTAGGGAGGAAGAAGTCTCAGATCAAGAACTTACTAAAGAATTGATCGAGCAGGATCAACCTGAGACCTTCCCACATACCCAGAAAGAGAACACATAGTTGTAGAGGAATGCATTCCTTTGCAAACCCTAGAGCCTCACCCATCTGAGCAAAGTTTTGAAGAGGACTGAATCACCTTCAACATCATGGGTGACCATAGAAATACTGCTAACCCTCCACCGCTATGCACATTTACTTATCCTATTGTTATTAATGCAAATGACGACATGACTATGAAAAATATTTCACCAGCCTTCTTGCCAACCTTTTGAGGTTTGTCTTCTGAAGACCCTGACTAGTTTCTATTTGAGTTTAAAGTCTTGTGTCAGACATATGACTACAAGAATGATAACCAAAAACTAAAGCTTTTTCCCTCTACTCTAAAAGACTTAGCAATGCATTGGTTCATGGGATTAGCTTCACGGTCGATCACCTCCTGGGATGACATGGAGTCTTCCTTTTTGGAAAAGTGCCAGAGTTACTATAGGGTTAGCGATAGGAAAGAAGAACTGTTCAAAATAAGGCAAAATGAAGACAAAAGTCTAGAAGATTACCTAGACAGTTTTATCTTCTTATCTAAACAATGTGGCAAAGAAGCCATAAGTCTAGATATTTTGAAGACCTTATTTCTTAAAGGTATTGATGAAGATGCTCGAAGGAGCTTGGATTTAATGGGAAAGGAGATGTGTCCCAACTAGGACTTGATGATATCATTGAATTATGTCATAATTTCTCTCGTACTCGAGGAGGTATATCCAAAAGTCTACTCTTTTTAAAGGTTCCAATGAAATAGGAAAACTACGTGAGGAGACAGCCAATCTTAAAACTAGAATTTTGGTTCAGTTAAATACCACATTAGATGAAATATAGGCTAAAATAGAAAATCTTGAGACTTTGTCCATATACTACCCTAGGTGTTGAAACAAACATCTATTAAGGGAATTCCCTTTGGAAAAAGTTGACAAAATTGATGTTTGTCAAGTTTGTGACAATAGCCATCCTACTGACCAGTGTGGGATTTTGAATGCAATCAATAATTCTAATAAAAGAACATCTCTAATTGAGGAAGAGATCAACTTTGTAAATCAAAGAACTAGAGGAAATTTTTCTTATGGCCAAAATTCAAACCCTGCCTAGAGACCTCAAACCAACTAGAATAATAATCAATGGGTAGCACCCTGGCCTCAAGCATCACCTCAAGTACCACCTAATTGGGGAACTTACCCTTGGGGGCCACCTGAATGGGTAAATCAGTCTTAGGGAAATCCTCAATGGCCTAACCAGACTCAACAACAGTGGTATCCTCAGAATCCTATTCCTCAATGGAATTGACCTCAAAATCAATTTTATACTAGTCCCAGAAGGATGCCTAATCAATAGTAGAATCTTTTACAAGCTCCCAGAACAATCAACAAAATGAACAAGCTAATCAACCACAACTTCTAGTGCAACCTATTCCGAACCCAAAGAACAATCATTAGAATACTCCAGTGTATTCCACGAAACAGGACAATGTTACTGGACTTAACGCTATACACTTTGGAAACTTGCAATTGAGATTTGGGAAAACACTCCCACAACCAAAAATAGTTGAGATATTGGATGATCCTATCAAGGAATCTACTAAGACGACTAAAACAACTCCCATATTTGTAGAGCAAGCCCTAGAAACTACTCAAGGCAAGACCTTTTCACCATCTTCAACTGGAGCTTCCAACCTACCTTAAGGGGAGGGGGTCAATCTCCAATTGATCCTTTCAAGGATTCCACTCCTAAAGACAAAATTAAAGCACCTTTTTTAGAAAATTTGAAACCAACCATCCTAAAAAATCCTCTGAAAATGTCCTCGTCCACTGAAACTACGTTGATACAAGAAATCAAACAGTTGTAGATTAAGGTTCCTTTGCTACAAGCAATTACGGAGATTCCTAAGTTGAACCAACTAATCAGATAGTTGTATCAAAACTCTAGGGAGGAAACCAAAATGGATAAATACCATTCACATAAATGGTTACCTAGTTGACTTTTTGGATGGGAAGACTACTACTCTAAAATATGATGACCTAGGTAGTCCACTTATAATCGTAACAATCAATGAGGTAGCAATACCTAATGCACTAGTGGACCTGGGAGCAAAAATTAATGTAATGAATGTTGATGTAACAAAAAATTTGGGGCTCATTGATTTACGCCCCACAAATACCATCTTGCAAATGGAAAACCAATCCATCGCCATTCCCAAGGGCATCATCAAAAATGTTCTTGTTAAGGTTGACAGATGGGAATATCCAATGGAGTTTCAAATAATTCAGTCTCTTACACCCAAAGACAATTATCCAATAATTCTAGGAAGACCATGGCTGGATACTATTGCAACCAAAGAGGGAGGAATGACCATTTCACATGGTCCTAATAGCAAAAAATTATTCTTGTATCCTCCCACCAAGCCTGCTAAATATAATAAAGTGTGGGCTGATGAACTAGAAGGTCCCAACAAAAAGGAAAATTTAGCTCCATTGGCCATGGTAGTCATCAAACAACATGGTGAAGAATTAGAGGATGAATTGGAAAAAAACATGGAAAATCTTACCATGGATTCGAGTGATGAGGAGATGTTGGATGTAGAAGAGATCCTAGGAAAACCAATCACCATAGACCACATTGAATTTGATAACACCAGTTTCATGGGATTACCTTGTCCTTTGGTAAATATAATTCTAAAAATGAATCATGTCTTCAAATATGTTGCCAGACTTCACATAACCATACCTCATAGTTGTCCCCTTAACACTTTGACAAGACAAATGTACACTATCACATCCAACCATCTGGGTGTTAAAACCATTATGTTGTTGTTAGGATAAACTTTGAACATTAATAACTGGTTGAACGAGTTAAAAGAACACAAACTGTTTGATATCCTGGTGAATAGATCTAAATATTTTGCTTGGGACTACACAGATATGAGAGAAATACACCCAAGTGTATGTACTCATCATATCTATACTTAGGATGTTCAACCTGTTCACCAACCACAACGAAGACTCAATCATGCCTTGAAAGATATCGTTAAGACTGAAATTGAGAAACTCCTACAAGTGGGGTTTATTTATCCCATTTCTAACAGTAAATGGGTTTCACTTTTGGTGTGGTTCCAAAGAAAAATGGGAAGTGGAGAGTGTGCATAAACTATAGGGAGCTTAACAAAGCAACACAAATTATTTTTCCCTACCATTTGTAGACTAGGTCTTGGATAACTTGATTGGGAGAAAATATTTCTCATTTCTGGATAGATTCAGTGGATATAACCAGATACATGTAGTAGTAGAAGACCAGGATAAAATGAATTTTACTTTCCCTTGGGTCTGAACATTTGCATATCAAGTTCTTCTTTTGGGCTATGCAATGTTTCTGCAACATTCTAGAGAGCTATCTTGGCCATTTTTGTTGAGTTGTTGAATGAGTGTGTAGAACTTTATATGGATGACTTCACTATATATGGTTCAACCTTTGATGAATCCCTCCATAGTATAGATAAAGTGTTGAAGTGATGTGAGGATCATTGTTTGTCCCTAAGCCACAAAAAATGTCTGATAATGGTAGAACAAGGAATAGTGCTAGGACACCACATCTCGGCTGAAGGGATAAAAGTCGATCATAAGAAAATTGAAGTGATACAACAACTTGTGACCCCAAAAACCCAAACTGATGTTAGAAGTTTCTTAGGGAATTTTGGATACTATCAAAGATTTATAGAAAACTTTAGCAAGATTGTAGCCCCTATGTTTTCCCTTCTCTAGAAGAATGTAGATTGCATCTGGACACTTGAGTGTTAACCATCATTTGAAATCATCAAGGAGAAACTCATTGTTGCTCCTATCCTTCATGGACCTAATTGGAACCTTTTATTCCATATTTATGTTGATGCATCTGATGATGCCATTGGAGTGGTATTAGGACAAGAAGATGAGAATGGGGGAAAGTATGCTATATATTTCATTAGTAAGAATTTGACTCCAACAAAAAGGAACTATACCACAACAGAGAAAGAATTCTTAGATGTAGTACATGCAATTAAGAAATTTCAACACTACATCATAGGTTACAAAGTAACAGTGTATACAAATCACTCAGCCACCAAATACCTCATGAACAAACCTGTAGTGAATGGGAGGATAATCAGATGGTTACTGCTTCTCCAGGAATTCAACGTAACAATTATTGATAAACCAAGAAAGTTCAATGTAGTTGCAAATTTCTTATCCCAAATTAAACAAGATGATGGTGATTGTGCTCCGGTACAAGATGAGTTCCCAGATGAAATTTTGTTTTCCATCTCTACTAAAACTCTTTGGTTTGCCGACATTGCCAACTACTTGGCCACCTCAGAAGTACCACATGATTTTACATCAAAATAGAAGAAACACCTTGTTTGAGAAAGCACCCCTTTCAAATGGATTAATGGGATTCTATTTCGATGTGGGCCTAATATGGTTCTACAATGTTGTGTTAGGGCAGATGAGACCTATAGTATCCTTAGAGCTTGCCATGATGATCCTTATGGAGGACATTATTTTACTAAGAGGACATCCCAAAAGATTTTATGTGCAGGATATTACTAGCCTTCCATGCATAAGGATATCAATAAATATGTTCACAGATGTGATGAATTCAAAAGGGTAGGGAGACCAACTGCATCTAGTGAAATTCCCCTACAACCTCAGGTAGTCCTTGAACCATTTGAAAAATGGGGATTGGATTTTATATGTCCTGTAGACCCTCCTTCACAAGGAAAAGAATACGTTCTAGTCTGTACCAACTATTTGACTTAGTGGGCAGAAGTTCAAGCTCTGTGAGTTTCTAGGGAAGAACAAGTAGTTGATTTCCTGTGCAATAAAATTTTCCTCAGATTTGGAGCCCCTAGGAAAATTTTGATAGATCAGGGTCCCTAGTTTATGTCTAAGGCTCTGTTAGCCTTCACTGGTCATTTCTAGGTAAGCCATAAGAATTTCTCACCCTACCACCCTCAAGCAAACTTTCAGGTGGAAGTCACTAATAGGGAGCTAGAAAACATTTTAACAAAAACAGTTTCATCAGGAAGGAAAGATTGGGCTAGGAAACTACTTCAAGCCATTTGGGCTTATAACAAAACATGGAAATCAACTACTAGTTTTAGTCCATATGAGTTAGTTTTTGGGAAGAAACCTCTCTTACCCATTGAATTTGAACTTCAAAATCTTAGGAAAGCCATGGAGTTAGGTATAGATCTTAAATGAGCCCAGGCAGAGAGAGTCTTATAGCTTAGTGAGTTGGATGAACTCCATTTGGACGTCATCCATCAAGCTGAGCTGGTGAAACAACACAAAGTCTAGAATGACAAGCACATCAAGGAAAGAGAATTCCATAATGGGGATTGGGCACTGTTGTTCAATTCCAGATACAAGGATAACCGGGGAAAACTCAGAACTCATTGGCTCGACCCATATGAAATTTCTAAGGTATTTACAAATGGTGTGGTACAACTGAAGCCCATTAATGGTGATACTCAAACTCTCCTAGTTAATGGACATCAATTACACATCTACCATAAACCTGTTAATAAAGAGGAATTTACAAAAATGGTAGAAATGTAGGGAGAAATCCAATGAATTGTCTCTGTTATGGCAGAGTCAATATAATTTTTTTTTTCTATTATATTTTAAATAAATTAAAAAAAAGAAGCATGTGTATGAATTTATTTTTCTTTAGAGCATTTATTTTTAATTTTTCATCTTTTGGACTTGGCTAAATTTCGTTTCCATTTTGCAGGACTTCATTTTTCATCAAACACAAATTTTGGCGCATCTTGCTACGGTGCTCCATAACTTATTGGTTAGTTGTTGTGATGCTCTGGAACTTGTTGACTCGACTACTGCTATGCTCGAAAACTTGCATGATTGACTTGTGCATTCCTTTTTTTGTACCTGCATTTTGATGCATCTCTCAACAATGCTTCAGAAAGTCAAAATCCAAAGTCCTGTACTTTTCTTCCTTCTTCTGGTTGAATCTTCCAATGATGCTCCAATGCTCTAGAATTTTATTGTTTCTTCCTTCCAGTGGCATCTTTCAACGATGCTCCAGAATTTTTTTGTTTCTTCCTTCCGACAACATCTTTTGGTGATGCTCCAGAACTTGTTTTATTGTTGCTCCGACTGCATCTTTCAACAATGCTCCAGAAAGTTTTGGTTGTTGCTCCAAAAACTTCATTGTTGCATTCTGATGGCATCTCTCAGCGATTCTCCAAAAGTTTTCATCTTTCACCCCGACCGCATGTTTCAATGATGCCCCAAATTTTCGTAAATTCTTTCCTTTTTCAATGCTTTGATTTTTGCAAAGTTCTATGCATGCCCATTATTCAAATTTTGTCACCACCTTGAAATCCATGCCCTACATTGCCATTTTTCCCTATATTAGCATATCATTTCATAATAAATTTTAAATTATTATGACAAATTTTCCATCATAATAAACTATGCCATTAATTAGTTGTCCCATCCACATCATAATGAATTTTCCGCCACCCTCGCCAAATCATGCAACTATTCTATTATGTCAGCAAAAGGTAAGTGATGTTCAATTAATGATAGGACATAATGTACGCATAGTTTTTACTTAAAGTAGGTAATTATTTTCAATAAAGATTAATTAATTGGCACACACCATTCCCTCTCTCAATTTTGTAAATTTTTCCATTACACAATTGCTTGAAGTACGACAATATTTGTGCATCTTCCCATGCAAAACCATCATGACTATACAGTAAATCTCAAGTAAGACAACTAATTCCTCTTCCATTGGTTATATCAAAATTACATTTCCTTTCATCTACAATTCAATTGTTTAAACAAGTTTCTTTGAGCATCACAGTATTTTCACAGAATTGAGCAAAGCAATAAGGAAAATATAGAATGGGAGAAGCTAAGAAGAAGTCTAAACCATCTTTAGCGGATAAATTGTTGGCATTGGGCAGCATTGTAGGCCTATTTCAAAATGTTGGGTGGCTAGAATTTATGAAGAATTTTGAGGAGCATACTAAGCAGTTAGTAAAGGAATTTGTAGAAAATTTTGCAAACAAACAAATTGTGGTGCATGGAAAGCGTTTCCGAGTAAGTACAAAAATCATTTCCCATCTCTTTGGTCTTGAGAATAGAGGCATTAATTTGACTGAAACTACAAATATTACTTATCAGAGGATGGTAGAATTGTTTCATAGAGAAGGTGAACCTCAACCTGTGATAACTATAAGCACTAGAGGACAAAAAAAAGGTTTCCACAGAATGTCTATCCTAGAACCCTGGAGAACCGTTGTCTCTTGGATAATTAAATACTTTACATGTGAAGGACAAGTAGCAATAGTAGTAGGTCCCCCTTTCTGTCTACTTACCCATTTGCGCCATGACATTGAAGACCCTTCTCTTAGGGTTGATTTTCCAGCATTCTTGTGTGACTCAATTATTACCATGATAGAAAAATATAAAACTGGTACAGGGCCACTCAAACACCATAGCCTTATACAATTAATATGCAAATACCATTTCTGCAAGAAACTAGAAAATAAATGGTAGAAATTTTTGCAAAATTTTGAAAATGTGGAGTCTAAAATTCTTGAGGGTGAGTCATCTAAACAAGTAACCCAATCTTTAGGAGAACCCTCCTTTGAAGCCTTAGGTGCTCATGAATCTCAACAGACCTCAACAACTCCTAGTGGTGAAGCATCAAAAACTTTACCTGATGCGTTAGAAACCATAGGGTAGTCAAAAAATATAGAAATTGTACATTTCAAAGATGAAGAAGAGCCTCCTTGCAAGAGGAAGAGGAAAACAAAAGTAACCTTCCAAACAACCCCTCCTTTATGGAGAAGTAAAAGGTTATCTACAGACTCTAGTGAAATTGCGGCTTATGATACAGGAAGTACCTCTAAAAAGAAGAAGCATGGGACTAAAGCACAAACATTGGAAAGTGATAATCAGCTTGGTGAGGAGGAAATTAAAGAAAGTGAGAAAGAGGCTAGTCATTCTCCTAGGGTTGAAGAGGAGAATGTTCCATCTCCAACAGAACAAGAAGAGGAAAGGGTACAATCGCCACATTTTGTGGATATTGAGGATGATCTTGTAGGACAATCATCCCCCTTTATTAATAGAACTGTTGAGCTAGGTTCATTTGGTGTGTCTGACAAAGGAAATTTACTTAGTGCCGAGGAAAATGTAATTAATGATAAAATGGAAATCCCAAATCCACCTTTTTCTATTAATCCAAGGGATGAAGAATCTGACTAGAGAGGAGTGGAATTAGAAAAATTAAAAAAAAAAAATGTTGAGTTATGATGTCGGTTGCAAGGAAATGAGGAACAAATCAGCCAACAACAACAGGAAATAGAGAAACATACTGCAATCATAGGGAAAAGGGATCAAGAAATTGTGGATTTGAAAATGCAAATGGAACAGAAAGACAAGATTATTGAGCAATTGCAATATCAAATACAGTAGTGGAATCAAGAAACCAAAAAGCATGTGGCTGATTTATCTGAAAAAGATAAGCACATCAAAGTTTAACAAGTAATATTATGCAAATGGTTACTACTTTTGAGGAAGAAAGGAACAAACAAAAAATTAAACTTAATGCCTCTGTGAGCAAAATTGTAGAATTAGAATAGGATTTGCAGGAAAGTGATACCAAGCCTATAATGGAGTCTAAGGGAACACAAACTGAACCAACTATGATGGAATGGTTCCAAGTATGTATCCCTCCATTACTAATGAAATGGATGGAAAGATGTTATTTTATGAGGGAGGTAAAATTTGAAAATGCCAGGTTGAAAAAGGAATTAGTTATATTGAAAGAATCATTTAACAGGGTGTATAGAACTAAACAAGATGCTTGTCAAATAGGTGAATTATTGTTGGCTTGCAGAAGACCATCCAGGTTATATTCTATGTTTCTCAATGAGCAACTCACGAGATGCAAAATTTTCGGAATTTACAATAACCATGAAGGAATTTTTCAAATATTTGTAGGGTCAGCTCTTGATCAACATGATTTATTATGCAATTCTTTGTCCATAATTTGTTCTTAGGAAATATATATAGATAGAGATGGAGCAGAGAAGAACAAGATTATTGAGCAATTGTAATATCAAAATCTGATGAGTGGAGTAAAGAAACAAAAAGCATTTGGTTAAGGCAAAAACTTCCATGTTTCGTGGACTCAACTTTGTGCACTTACCCGTTTAACAAGTAATATTATGCAAATGGTTACTACTTTTGAGGAAGAAAGGAACAAACAAAAAATTAAACTTAATGCCTCTGTGAGCAAAATTGTAGAATTAGAATAGGATTTGCAGGAAAGTGATACCAAGCCTATAATGGAGTCTAAGGGAACACAAACTGAACCAACTATGATGGAATGGTTCCAAGTATGTATCCCTCCATTACTAATGAAATGGATGGAAAGATGTTATTTTATGAGGGAGGTAAAATTTGAAAATGCCAGGTTGAAAAAGGAATTAGTTATATTGAAAGAATCATTTAACAGGGTGTATAGAACTAAACAAGATGCTTGTCAAATAGGTGAATTATTGTTGGCTTGCAGAAGACCATCCAGGTTATATTCTATGTTTCTCAATGAGCAACTCCTGAGATGGAAATTACTCAGAATTTTTTAAAATATTTGTAGAGTCAACTCTTGATCAGCAGGATTTATTATGTAAATTCTTTATCCATAATTTGTTCTTAGAAAGATATATATATTTTTATGTCAATTTATATGTTGGTGAAGTTCAATTGAGATCATTTCTATCCACCATGCACAATCAAGTTCAATGGTAGGAACAGACAAGGGAATATTCAGATGCAGAGAAAACTATTGGACTTCAAATGAGGTATCCTCATTGGAAGCCTTTTTCTTTCAAAGCACAATTCCTGAGCATTAAGCTTAAATAGATTGTACAAAGTAAATTCAACAATAACCTTTAGTTATGCCATAATCATTTTCAAGATCAAGGGCCAAAATTGATAGGGAGAGCTTGGCATGCATGTGAAGAGAGATATACTCCTCTTCCTATGCATCTTAAGAAAAGAGAGGTAATTTCACCTCTTAACATTAGATGGTCCTATAGAAGAGTAGTCACCTTGGCTGATATCCTAGAGTAATTAAATATTGAATGGATTGGCATGAGATACAAACCTCCTCTACTTCTTTCACCACCCCTTGCAATATATGTCAACACAGATCAAGGTGAGTTGAAAGTTTTGAGAGATGGATAGCAAGGGTTAAGCTTCATCAAGGTTTTTTAAGAGAACTTGGGGATATAGACATAGAGGCAGATGATTTTTATGACCTCAGTGCAAAGTATGAAGAGTTGAGCAGAAATAGGGGAAATGGAGAACATGGAGCACAACAAAGAGTAGGAGGACTTGCTCAAGCTTAGGAAGGGGAGGAAATGATGAGGTTAAAATAACCTCATCAATACAATGAACTAAATACTATACCTCACATCTTCCAGTCACCTTTACCTTGCTAATTAATATTCTTTAGGATCAATAATTGCTTGCTTTTTGTGAAATTTGTATAATCTTTATTTCATGAAATTAATTGAAATAAACTAACCCGCACTAACATAATGGTTTAGTTTCTAAGTATTATACAAACCATAAACACAATCGGTCATCATGCCAGCCAAGTGGATTCAACACATACCTCAACACAATTTAAGACAAGCTCTAGAAGAATAGATGCCAAAACTTTAGGGGAATGCATGGTAGATCGAGTTTTTGAAGTTTTCTGTTATTTTCAGTTTGAAGACTTTATGGCTCACTCTAAGCCTCTTTAATACTTTATGTTATGGATTTAAGTTTGTTAGTTTGTTAAAATAAGTTGAAGACTTTTTTAATGGTAATCTTTACCATCTGAAATATAGGATTTTGTTAGTTTTTTTTGTATAAATATGTAATCATCATAAGCAATGATATACAAAGAGATATTATTATGCTGTCACTATGTTTTTGAGTTATACTTTCAATATGAATAAAATAAGTTTTTCCTGTTTCATTCTGAGTTGTTAGTATTGTGAATGGAATCATTTTGAATGGAGTAATCTTGGAGTTACAAAGTTTATGTGATCTGAGTTAAGCGTAGGAGCACCCGATAGTTGGCCACTCGAGGGACTGTAGATTAGATAGATAAGTATTTTACTTTTAATTTTGTTGTTCTCATTTTGTAAATGAAAAACGTGGTGAATTTTACTTTAATGTGTTGAGTTATTTTAATATTAATCATGTAGGTTGTAGTTGAGTCTATAATCTTTAGTTCGGTTATCTGAAGTTCCAAAGCATCTACTTTCATTTGTTATTTTCAAGTTGTTAAGTTGTTTTATGTTAATTGTTAAGTTTGCTACCCGTTGTTAGTTAGATGTTTCATAGTTTCTTTACAAGCATTTCCTCTTTAGCAATTTACACGTTTCTTAGTTTAATTATTTCCATGCTTTCTACTTTAATCGTTATGCTTTTTAGATTTATAATTTCTTGCTTTCTAGTTTAGTTATTTTAGGCTTTCTAGGAAAATGATTTCCTTCTTTCTAGTTTAGTGGCCTCTTAGTTTAAAGTTTCATTTCAGCTATCCCAAACACTTATAAAATCTGAGAGAGAGTCAAGATGTCTTCTATTGCATATAGCCTTTGAACACTACCTAATTGATATAATTGATGCATTTTCAACTAAAGAGATAGGACCTAATGACATCCTATCACTTTGGAACATATGAGTTCATCATTCTTTCCATCCAACATTATCTAATGTTGTGAATTCTTGTGCTAGGATGGTGCATCTCAGATTAACGGCTCAAAAGTTAGTAATTGGAAACAAGCGCTACCTCAAGGCCAAGAAGGAAAAATAAGCCATCGTTAGAGCCATAAAGGGAACCAACTATGACAATATCATCTAGTTAAGTGACACTGAGATATTTAGTCATGCACTTTCTCGGATTAGTGATGTGAAGAGGAAGATGAAGATGGAGGCTATGTACAACAATCTACCTTCCATTTCACTAGAAAATTTTGAGTCCTTATCACTTTCCAAGGATATTCCCTCGGAAGGAAGTGTTAGCCTAAAATTCATCTTTAGGGACCCTAGAGTTCTTCCATTATCTGAAGTAATAGTAATTTCCTCAAGTAATGAGTCTGAGGAATATGTACCTCTAGATCAGCTATATGTGAAATGGTCTCATGAATAAATGTCTGCGAAAGAGGTAGACTACATTGTTTATGAACACCATATTGGCATAAAATCTTGTAAGTATGTATTAGATAATATATTTGAAGGCTACTATCCATTTTGGGATAGATATGAATAATTAAGAGATGAACAAAAAGATAGAATTGAACAACATTCTTAGTCTGTAGGATATACTCCATTAAGTTATGTGTTAGAGAGTGAATATGAGGGATACTCTCCACTCGACTATCTAAATAGTCGCTCCATGTAATCAAAGGATATTTAAATCCTTGTGAAATGAATAAAATTATTTGTTTATCAAAAGCGTGTGCTTAATATTATGTGAATTCTTTATGTATGAATATCATTTATAATGCTTCCATAAGATAGTTGACAACATAATTTAGTCTAACATGGATAGAAACATTCAGGTAAAACCTGATCTTGTGAAGATGGTGAGGACATGTACCAATCTTGGAGGTATCCAAGAAGTTCATCAAAGACCCATAGGAATTGAAGCTAGACTTGACCAAATTCTAGGGTGAAGCCACAATAGTGGTTTACAATTCAAGTAAGCAAAACTCACAAAAAAATACCCCAAGGCAAAAAATGTGATTTTGGGGGTTCGTACGAGCCTACTGGTTCGAGCAAACCCCTTTGAATTTGGCCGCCAAAAAAAAAAAAGCATTGGAAAGGGGTTTGAGTGAACCCTTTTGAATGGGTTTGCTCAAACCCCTAGGGGTTCGCTCAAATCCCTAGGGGTTCGTACGAACCCCCCTTATACCTCATCCCCCCCCTGAGACACAAAAAAAACCTAAATTTTGGTAACTCTGAGCTTGGGTTGGAGGGATGAAAATGGGAGAATCTTCACAACCCAACTGGAATCGTGTAGTCCTCGCATTGTTTATATCCAACAAAATATAATTTTAATATGTTTTGGTTTTATTATGGCTGCATTTTTAGTTTTACTTAAAAATAGGTTTTTCTTCAAAATGAAGTGCCCTTATGTCTCCATTACGTGGGAAAAATAACAGTGGTCATCAAAAAGAAAAATGAAAAATATGAGTGCACTAGATAATAAAGCCCTGGATCCAAAATGTAAAAATTGAATTTGATATATACAAAAAAGCGTTAGGGCTTATATAGTCACGGCGGTTCCAATTGTAATTGGTCTGACTTTGAAACTTGATTAAAGAAAAGTTTATTCAATAAAAAAACTAGATCTAACAAGAGGAAGCATCTAGATACTCAGAGTTGAAAACCCAAATTTGAAAGAATTAGAATTTATCCCCATGGAAAAAATTTATGCATTATAATGACATGTGCAATTCTAAAATAAGCTTGCTTTTAAAACCAGCTTTGTGGTAGATGGAAAAAAGAGGGTAACTGATTCCAAAAGCAAATTCGGAAAAAGATTAAATCACACAAAATGCGATCGACTCGGGGCCTGCATCATCTTCTTCAAATTCCTCGGTTTCAGGGCCACCATCATCGATCCGCACAATTAACAGATGAAATAATAATTCTGGTGGTTCTATTTGGCTAAAATTAACTACTATTAGGATCTCCTCACTTTAAAGATACCCGCGGAGTGCTGTTAATGAAAGAGGTTCCCATTAATGAGAATGAAGGTGAAAACTCTTCGTATGGACATATTGGAACCCGTGATCATGAAAATGAAAGATCATCAACACCATCCGAGGAAAGAAATAAGAAGCATGTGGCTTTCAAACTTTCTAAGGATATGAAGAAGATTGTACCACTCAAGTTTGAGGGAAGCACCAACGGGGATGAAGCTGAGGCATGGTTGGTTCAAATGGAAAAGTATTTTGAAATATTTAATTACATTGAGACCATGAAAGCTGCTTGTGGTGCCTACCAGTTAGCTGGATAAGCTTCAACTTGGTGGATGAATAAGAAGTTGGAACTTAGTAATATTAACTAATAGAAATTAACTTGGGTGGGGAATTTGTTGATATTTTCTACAAGCGATGGTTGCCTCAACTATTCTATGACCAAAAACTCACTGATTTCCAAAGTTTGAAGCAAGGAAATATGTCGATCAACGAATACTGGGAGAAGTTTACCTGAATTTTGCATTATGTTCCTATATATCATAAGGATGAGCACTTCTGCATTATAAAATTTATAATGGGACTTAACAACCAGATCAAAGGTGAAGTGGATATGCATGGTCCAACAACTATGGATCTTGTATATGGAAAGGCAATTAAGTAGGAGCAAAATCTTAAAGCTAACTCTAGTAGGCAAGAAAATAGAGATCGTAGGAAGGATATGTAAATTCCTGGCAAGTCAACTCCAAAGAAGGTGGAGGTTGCACAAAACGTATCTAAGCAAGGGGAGAAAGGAATCCACAATAGTGGTAAGGAGATGAGAAGGGAGCAGAAGAAAAATGGTTCCAACCATGTTAATACCAATAATACTGGTGGGAATGCTAGTGGATCTGGTGAACCCGCAAAGAAGAAAGTACCTTTTTTCAGGTTGCTATACCTGTGGGGGAGACCATTTTTCTTGATATTTTCCCAGTAAGCCTTCCAATAGTTTGCTACCAACTCAGGAAGCAATGTTCTAGTAGAGAATACATGCAACGGTAGATGATCGCCAAGCTGAGTATCAAGAAACTCCCATAGAAACTCCAAGTATTTTGTTGGGTCTACCCATTTCAGTTCTTATTGATACAAGTGCAATTGAAAATTTCATTTCACCTAGAGTAGCTAAACAATTATCTAGAAAGGTTGGACACATGGAAACGTCTTGGGATGTAGTGTATGAAAACTAGATAAGAGCAAAGGTGCAACAATGTTTGTTCAAGGCTAGGTTAGAGCTACCTTGTTTCTCTATTGAAGTAAACCTTTATGTCGCACCTTTAGGATCCTACTATGTAATATTAGGTATGAATTGGTTGTGGAGGTATAGGGATAAGGTAGATTTCCATGTGAAGACTGTTGAGTGCCTAGGTGATCTTGGTAACCTAATAAAGTTCATAGGAATACCTAGAGAGGTGAAGATTCGTCAAATCTCAACAATACAACTAGTGAGGGTTGAGAAGAAGGGGTGTAAACTCTTTTCCATTAAGCTTGAAGAACTTAAAGAAAGTTTTGATTCTTAGAGTTTCCAAGAGATGGAAGATGGTGAGATAGATGATACGGGGATGTCTGACATGGAAAGATATCCTATATTGGGAATTTTTTTGGATGTGTTTCCAAAGGAGTTACCTGGATTACCACCAAAGAGGATATTTGATTTCTCTATAGATATAATTCCAGGGTCTAAACCTATTTCCAAAGTGCCCTATAGAATGATGATAACTGAGCTAATAGAGCTTAAGGCACAGTTAGATGAACTGTTGTTAAAAGGGCTGGTAAGACCAAGTGTTTCACCTTGGGGAGCACTAGTCATTTTTGGGAAAAATAAGGATGGTACCTTACATTTGTGCATCAACTATCATATGCTTAACAAGGCCACAATGAAGAATAAGTATCTGTTACCTCATATTGATGATCTTTTTGATCAAATGAGAGGAGCTTCCATATTCCCGAAGATAAATTTGAGATCTGGATATCACTAGTTAAGAACTAGAGATGAAGATATCTTTAAGACTGCATTTAGAACTAGATATGGACACTATGAGTTCATAGTTTTACCTTTTGGGTTGACAAATGCACCTGCTACTTTCATGAATATGATGAATAGTGTGTTTAGAGACTACCTAGATAAATTTGTCTTTGTTTTTCTAGATGACATCCTGATTTATTCCAAGGGTGAGGGAGATCATTGTAGACATTTAGAGATAGTATTGCAATGCTTAAGAGAACACAAGTTGTATGGAAAAATATCTAAGTGTACTTTCTTCTAGAGAAGAGTGCATTATCTAGGGCATGTAATCTCAGCGGACAAAATCTTCGTGGATCTTGCTAAGATCAAATCCATTCTTGAGTGGCCTGTACCCAAGAATGTGTCTGAGGTTAGAAGTTTTATGGGTCTGGATGGGTACTATAGAAATTTTGTCGTAAACTTTTCCAAGATTGCTTTTCCAATTACTTCTTTGCAGAGAAAGGGGAAGAAATTTGAGTGGACTGAGAAGTGCCAAGAGGCCTTTGATCTACTTAAAGAGAAGTTGACCACTGCACCAATCTTGAAAGTACCAGACCTTGAGGGTAAATTAACGATTATTATAGATGCATATGGGGAAGGGTTAGGAGGAGTGCTAATGCAGGATGGGCAAGTGATTGCTTATGAATCTAGAAAGCTAAAACCTTATGAGAAAAATTATGCATCGCATGATTTAGAGTTAGTAGTTGTGGTTCATGCATTGTAAATGCACAGAGGCACTACTTGCTAGGAAAACCCTTTGAATTGAAAACTGAACATAATGGGTTAAAGCACCTTTTCACTCAACCTAATCTGAATGCAAGGTAGAGAAGATGGTTGGAGTTGATAGTTGACTATGACTTCAATATAAGTTATGTAAAAGGGAAAGAAAATCAGGTTGTTGATGCCTTAAGTCGAAAACATCATATTGCTTCAATAGTAACAATTCAAACCGACTTTAAGGGACAAGTGTTGTAAAAGTGCAAAGAAGATGAGCACTACTTGCAAGTCAAGCAAAAAATTTCTAATAATCCACAAGATTCTAGGTATGAAGGTTTTCTTTTTGAACCTAACAAATTAATTAGATATAAGGGTAGGATTTATGTTCTTGACGTAGTGGAAATAAGGAACTTGGTATGGAAAGAAGTACACAAAGCACCATACTCTAGACATCCTAGAGTGACCAAAATGATGGCGGATGTGAATCTGTTATATTTTTGGAAAGGGATGAAAGGAGATGTTGCTAATTTTGTGGGTAGGTGTCTAGAATTTCAAAGGGTGAAAGAAGAACATCATCATCCTATAGGATTTTTATATCCATATGACATACCAAAGAGGAAGTGGCAAGTCATAAGTATGGACTTTGTGCAAGGATTTCCTATGCATAGAAATAAGAATAATTCCATTCTTGTGGTATTAGATAAGCTAACCAAAGTCCCACATTTTATACCTAGGAATCTAACCAATGGAGCACCTGTCATAGCTAGGAAGTCTGTGGAAGAAGTGTTTAGGTTGCATGGAATTATGGAGAAGATTATCTTAGATAGGGATGTTGAGTCACTTGAAGGTTTTGGCAGACCTTGTTTTTTGCACTAGGGACTCAGTTGAATATTAGCTCAACATATCATCTAGAAATAGATGGTCCAATGGAAAGGGTGAATCAAGTATTGGAAGACCTACTAAGAATGTATTGTATGGATCAGCAGTACAAGTGGGAAGACTACTTTCCCTTAGTTGAGTTCGCTTACAACAATTCTTATCATTCCACGATAAAGATGGCTCCTTTCAAAGCTTTGTATGGTCAAAAGTGTCAAACTCCTATAAGTTGGGATAGACTTGAGGATAGAGTGACTCTTGGGCTAGAGATGTTGACTGAGATGGATGAGAAAGTTAAGATTGTGAAGCAAAGGTTGGATGAAGCTAACGATCAACATAAAAGTTATGTTGATGCTAAGAGAGTGCCCCAAAGTTTTTCCTTAGTTGACAAAGTGTTACTAAGAGTGAAACCTCACAAAAGCTCCATTGAATTTGGAAAGCCTTCCAATTTAGCCTTGTGTTATGTTGGACCGTTTGAGATTATTTAGGAAGTGAATTTGGTAGCCTATCGAATAACATTGCCACCAGCTCTTGCCACAATGCATAATTTCTTCCATGTGTCTTACCTTAAGAGGTATGTCTCGACGATAATCATGTGATTGATTGGACTGCTTTATAGGTATAGGTCCCCATAGTGGTAACGCTCGAGCCCATCAAGGTGCTCAAAACACATAAGCTTCACTTGTGTGACAAGGAGGTTTTGTAATGCAAATTCTAGTGGGATCAGTATGTAGAAGACTCGACCGCTTGGGAAGATTATGCCTAGATTCAGCAAAAGTTTCCTCTTGTATTAGAAGCTTATGAAAATGATTGAACAATGTGTTGATTATTGTTTTTTTTTTTTTTTTTTACATAAAATCATTAGGGATGATGATTCACAAGGGAGGAGTATGTTACACCCCAATTGTGTAGCTACTATTTACTATTTACTATGTAGAGTAAAATATGAATGTAATGTGAATTCAATGGATGAGTAAATCGTGTGTGCACTTTGTTATCACTGTCTTATGAATGAATTCCATCTCATTTAATTTTATATGAAGGAATGCATTTATGTGAATGGATAACATTGTGTTGATATACTAACTTTGAAGATGAAATGTGTTAATTACATATTTTATGAATAGCTAACTGTGGTGTACATGTGTTAGTGTTTACAGGTAAATATTCAATTCCTCTAGGTGGAGGGGAAGTATCACTCAAGAGAAGGTCTTGGTCGGGTAACTATTATTATAACCTATATGAGCTTATACACACACCACAAATAGAATGATTTATTTAGGAAGTTGGTAAGTCATCCATAGATGTTATGTCTACTTTAGTAAAAGGCTAGTTTACTATTGTGTGCATTGTTAGGAGATGATTGCTTGATGGGCTTATGAATTCTTGTTACCATGATTGAATTGATATGTGAAACATACTGAGTGTGTGTATGCATATACAAATGCATGGTGATGATGGATTGCACACACTAAGGAACATGTACATGGGGGTACATAGGTAGACATACTTATGCACACTCATGCATGAGTTGCTTATGTGCATAGAACTATCCGATGGAACCCACGACATGCATGTACATACGTATAGGAATATCACTCATAGTCCCATATAAAACACCATGGTAATTGTATGTTAATTTGGTGAGTAAATCGAATGTGTATATATATATATATAATGAATATACATATATTCATATGTATCTGTGTATCTATACATGTGTATGGTAGCAAATGGATATGCTCATACGAATGTATTGGTGCATGTACACGTACACATACATGTATATTGTAGTGTATATATATATAGGAATTATACACAATCGATATAGAATAATATGATAATGTGATTGCTAAGTTGATATACTCCTTTGCATATCTATTATACATGCATGCTTTATTATCTTGTGATAATATGCATATATATATATGTATACTGATATATACATACATACATACATACATACATACATACATATATATATACATGTAAGTTTATATATATATATATATATATATATATATATATATATATATATATATATATATATATATATATATATATATATATATCAAAATATATACGTGGTGAATTCTTTTAAACATCATTTACTATGATATTGAATTTCATTATTTAACATGATATCAAATATTTCTAACTATCAATGGCAACCAATTATTATGCCAAATATAATGACTTTAGAGTCGACTTACATGGGCGACTTAAATAGCTTGAATCTGGAAATGAATATGATTGTATTCATAGACCAAACTTCATGTCTATATTGTCTTATATATTAACTGCAAACTGCTTCATCAATTAAGTCGATGTTGAAAGAGTCGACACCTTTAAATTTTCTTCGACTTGGTCAAATATCAAACCATGATTTACTGTGAATATGGAATAGATGTTGATTGTTGCAAACCATGATTTTCTCTTCTTTGCTAAATCATGCCACCTTTGAGTCAGTTTATCTTTGAATTTTGTAGATGTATTTAGTCACATGGGAGTTGATTTATTCTTCATTTTACTATCAAAGAGAGGGTCTATCTGTAGGTAGGCAAGCTGAGTGTTTACTTATTTGTTTGCCACCTTTCTATGGTGTGTTAGTGGTGTTGCTTTGCATGTTTATTTCCATCTCTTTCATTCCTAAACTTTAGGCAATGTGGTTGGTTGGTTGCTGCATAAATAGCAACAAGAATTCTTCATTTGGGACACCACATTCTCTCTCCTTTTATGAGTTATTTCTTGAGCATAATATCTATTTTAGTGAGCTAATATATCTTCAATTTCCTATCCAAATTAGTGGGAGATTTAAGAGATTATTGCTTATCTATTGAGAGGAAGTAAATACCAACTTGTGAGATAATAGGTTGTGAGTATTTGATAGAAAGAGTTGTTGTTCTAAGGGTGTTGTGACTGCAACTAATCAGTTTGGCAAGCTATATAATAGGTGTGAGGATATTCTTCTCTATATTCTTACTTTGATTGCTCTATGACTTGATTGTTTTAGTTAGTCATGAAAGTACATTGAAATCATGTTTACTTTGAAAGAATAATAGAAGTTAAATGATGTTTGCATGTTGTTTGTAAGTACTCCATGACAGGAGAGACTGCTTGTCTTGGGTATTATTATACTAGACATATGTAGTCAAGGGAAAGAGATTATGTTTATCATAGGTATCATTACTATACTAGATATGATTTAACATATGATAAACTTAGGTTACGCTTATTACTAGATACTAAATTATGCTAGATGGCTAGTAGGTACTCCTAGGAATGATGTCCAGTGAAGGGAGGGAACTTGTACTTGCTTACTAAGTTGTGTTACCTTAAGTTGTGATTGAAAGTTAGGTTATGCTGGGGAGTAGCTTGCCCATGGAGAGGGATTTATTAGGAATAGATATAATGGCCTTAAGTAAAAATGAGCTTGCCATAGTGTAGGTGAATGGTAGACCATTGCTCGATTATACTGAGTGAGAATACTTTGGCTAAAGTAGTGGGGATGTACGATGACTCCACTAGGAATAGTGTGTAAGCTAAGACTCCACTTTTAGTTCACTGTGTCTACTGAAATGCATGAAGGTTACCTAGTGTAGGTTATAAATCCTAGTCATATCTAATATAGCACTAAGCTTAGAGTGGTATATCGTACAGGGTTACCCAACCAATACCTTCATTGAAGGGAAGGGCCATCTATCATTGATAGATATGTGACATACTGCATATGAGTCCATGGTTGGTGGAAAAGTGCTTGAGTGATGCTTCTCCTCCTCAGCAGATGACAAAGGACCAAGGTTTTGAAAGGATAATTCTTGGACCATCTATATCTTATGTCATGAAGCTCGTTGGAGCTATGTACATAGTTTATACTTTCTTGGAATAATGTACTTTGAGAAGTATTGTAATGGAATGGAAATCCTTATTATATGTTGTTTAGCATCTTTGTTTATATATTTTCAATAAAGAAAATAATTTTTTTTGTTGCAATGGCTTCTTACATAGTTTTTATTTACTTGCATAGTAAAACTTAGGAAATTTACTGTAATGAATGGTTGGTATGTTACAAAATAGTATCTAGTTCAAGTCAATTCATTCTTCTATTTATCTATATCTTGTATATATGCTTTCTCTCTTTATTTACATCTATTACATTCTCTTATCTATGCTATCTTTTTTATCCCTTCTTATAGTCAAAATATAAGTATCTTCATGGGGTGTGTCTTGTGTACATGTGGTACCTCTTGGGTATGGTGGTGTTATATTCCTTTTCTAATAGATGAATTTTATTGTAGGGTTAGATTTTTCCTTCCAACATCATCCCCTCTTTTAAATGTCTTATACTCAAGACATCATGGCCCTATGTCCTAGAAAAAATGACCAAATTGTGTACCAAAAAATGAGAAAAAATATTTGTAACATGCTACGATTTTATTTAATGGTCATTAGCTAAATGTACTATCTCTCCCACTGGGTGATCCCTTGTTTTAGTAGTATTTTTCCATTAATACCGAGTAGATTTTACTTGACATTAATCTAATGTATCTAGTATCTGAATCAACATAGTGAATTCATTTTCTTCTATGAGTAGAGATATATAATATGGGAAAGGAAGAGACTCACTTCTTATTTGAGCTATTTTATTTGACCTCTTAGCATTTACCTTTGATTATGAACTTGCTAGTATTGGTTATGAAGTGCTTCAATTTACACCTATTAAATTCTATCATTATCCTTCTAAACATGATACATAGATGCTTCCTACATTATCTTATTTTGAATATTTTTAGATTGTACCTTCAATTAATCTCTAGTGCAAGACATCCAATGCAAAAATTGGTATGCAAAGTTTAAAATTTTTAAAATTGTTTACATGTGTTGCTTATTTCAAATTCTAGCTTAGATTGTGCATTATCACATTTATTGATCATTTATTTTTAATTTCTATATCCTACTATATATTTTGTGAGACTATCTCCTCTTGACTATACATTTTTTGTAATATATCATCTATAAATTATTTCAATTTTTATCCTAGAGTGGCTATTTAGTATCCTTAGCGAATTATGATTGAAAGATGAGTAGAATAAGCAATAGTGACCAGCTATTTAATAGTGACTAGATGCTAAACAATAAATATTGTAATTTAAAATAGATGTGATAGGATGTTCAACAGTGATCCAATTTCCTAACCTGTGCGACTCTATTTCCAACTTTCTAGTTTTATGATAATTTTGATAATTTTGCAAGTTGAAAGTTTAGATATGATGTTTAAGGTGATTTGCAAGTGATACATAAAGCAAAAAAAGTATGCAATAATTGACTTAAAAGGTAGGGGGGATATTACACAAACCTTCTTCAATAATGTTCACTAGTCTAGCTTGAGCAAGATATTAGTCATTCACAACTTAAGGAGTAAAGGTACATTTCTTCATTGCAGGCTTACCTCACCCCCAAAAGAGTGATGTAATCTATTTCTAATGGAGGGGTCGAATAGGACATACCAAGGTCATGTACCACCTTGATACTCCTAGCTTTTTACAAGAGAATGAACTCTTAAGCCTTATGCATGGACCATAGATCAGATGTTGTAAGTAACTTCTGGGAATGGTGCTATTCTTGTGCACCACAATAAAAATGTTTTGGAAAACATTGGTTGGCCTCTAAATACAAGATTTTTAATGACTCGGTGAACACCATAGATATACTCTAGATGCGAGACACTAAAGTCTCTAATCAACCTCCGAGAAGCCCATTACAACCACCCTATATTTTTACATGTAAGGTATAATGTCCCTAGGGATACATGCTACTTACTTTCATTTTCACATGCTTTATATAGTCCACTTGAACATGAGCTTTATCCAAAATGGGAGCTTTGGAACAGGGTATGGACATCCATCAAAGAAAAATGGAAGCGTAATTTTAGTCAGATATCAGAGTTGGAAATGCTCTGGTAGACATGTATCCAAAATGTGGAAGCATAGACAAGGCACACGAACTGTTTGGCAGATGCCTGAAAGAAATGTGGTTTCATCGAATGCCATGATTGCTGGAAATGCATAGAATGCGTCTATTACAAAGCAACTTGAAAAGTTTCAATTAAATGTGATTGGCAGGTGTATAGCTAGACTCTACAATCTTTGCCAACAAACTTGCAGCTTGTGCAGAAATGGGAGCTTTGGAACGGAGTATGGACATCCATCATACGATAAACGATGAATGAATTTCACCAGATGTTCTAGTTGCAATTGCCCTGGTAGATATGTATGCAAATTGCAAAATGAGGAAGCATAGACAAGGCACGTTATCTGTTTGACAAAATGTATATAGAGACCAATAGAGATGGAGAGAGAGATATAGAGAGGGAGAGAAATAGTCGAAGATAAAAGAGAGGGAGAGAGGGGGAGAGATAGAGATAAATATATGGGCAGAGAAAGGGAGAGAAATATAGATATAGAGAGATAGATAAGGGGATAGGGGGAGAGATGGACAAAGATAGGGGTATGTTAAAATCTACTTTCATTAAATTATAAATACATGAATCATACAAATCTAGTATTCAAATGCAACTTAATTCATATAATATTTGATCCATTAATTTATATAATATTAATCTCACATTAATTATTTTAAAATTTAGTAGTAAAATACTAAATTTGTTTTTCAAAGATAAATTATAAAATCTTAAATAATACAGGTCCATTTAAAAAAAATAAAAATTAAAAAAAAATAAAAATTGATCTTTAATCTTTTATAATAAAAATTATTAATAATAATAACTTATAAAGTATATACGACTATAATAAAATATATATCTGATATATTTTTACATAAGTAAACACAGCCCAACTTAAGAGATGCGATTTAAAAAACTTTTCCTGTATAAGTTTTTTTATTGGAGAAAGAAGCTTTAAAAAGCAATTACAGAAAATAAATACAAAGCTGTTTCAAAACAGCAATAACTCAGCCCATGAAATAGACTTAGACTGTAACAAGTGCAGCTACAGCCATTGAAGAACAGCAGTTACAGACTTCAAAAAACAGCAACAAAATGGAGTATAAGAAGATGACTGTGACTGAAATAGATGACAAAAGCCTACAAACAACTTGTCCTTTTGCCTAATTTTATAATTTTATTACTCGTCTTTGGCCTGCTTTTCATCCTTTTGTTAAAGAGGAGCTTTTTTTACATGAGGCAATATATGAACTCTCAGCATAAATTTGTTTTCATTGTTCAGCTGCTCAAAAATACAAGTGTCTCCTTCCTTTATATTATTATCACGTACAAAATATCTCCACCCCGCACTAAAGACATGGGCGTTGTCCTTAATAAGGCATCGTACCTTCCATTCCTTACACTCTCCATCCAAAAGCACAACTTCACTTTTTTCGTTTGGTAGTTGAATCGGATTATTACTTGGTCTTGGGAACGCCTGCGTCACAAACTAAGTTACTTAACCCAATAAATCATTGGATTGCATTAATTTAGTGCATTCTTCTTGAACTTTAGAATTCACACAAATGCAGATGTCCATATTAGACCATTAGAGATCTATCAGAAAAATGAAGTAATAAACGGATATTGTTCACCTGTTAACTACCTCTTTGCAGACTCTTTACTCTTAATTTAAATTTGAAAACATATATAACCAAAGAAAGCAGAGAATTTGATCTCACTAGACAGCATGATCGACTTATATTCCATGATTTAATAACCCTTGAACAAAAGGGTTTATCTGATTTGAAAGGAGCACCAGATTCCATTGTCATGTGCTTGTCAGAGGAGATACAATGTCTGGCCTGCTTTTCTTCCTCCTCTTGTTGAAGAGGAGCTTTGTTTGCACAAGGAAAGATATGAACTCTGAACATAAATTTGTTTTGATTGTTGTTCAGCTGCTCAAAAATACACGTGTCTCCTTCTTTTATATTATTACCACGTGTAAAATGTCTCCACCCTCCACTGAATCTAGGCGTATTGTTATTAATAATGCATTGTACCTTCCATTCCTTACACTCTCCATTCAAAAGAAAAACTTCGCTTTTTTGGTTTGGAAGTTGAATTGGATAATCCCGTAGTTTTGTGAATTCCTGCATTCTCAAACCATGCCAAAAACTAAGTAATTTAACCCAAAAGATCATTGATTTAGTACATTCTTCTTAAACTTCGCAATTCACACAAATGCAGATTTCCATATTATGCCTTGCATATTGTAAGCTTGTTAAATGCCTCTGTTTTAGATCCTCTACTCCTACTGAAAATTTGAAAATATATATAACCAAAGAAAGCAGAGAATTTGATCTCACTAGCATGTGTGGTTCATTTACATTCCATGATTTCATAACCATTTTACGAAAGGGTTTATCTGATTTGAAAGGAGCAGCAGACTCCATTGTCATGTGCTTCCTAGAGAAGAAACAATGTCCATGGTTCTTGGATGAATAGCCTGCAGCAAATTAACTTTGTTGTTATACCAGTTCTCCTAATAAAAATAGGATCTGAATGCCTATTTTAAAAGTTCAAATAAATTATGGAGCTTAAAAATTTAATAAGCTCTTTATTTCTAGACAAAACTTTTGCTTACCAAGAAAAGAAGATTTCCTTTTCCTCCCTCGTTTTACAGCCGCTGCTTCATATGCATCATTGTTTTCCTCATCAGAAACCAAATCAATCAGTAACTTTGGTTGATTAGGGCTTCTCTTATCCAAACCAGTGTTTGTTTTCTCAAGTTGAAGAGCACTGATATTTTTCACACACCCACTTCTTTCAAATATCTGAACCTTGAAATACAGCTTCAATATATACTCGAACACAACAATATCTCCCAATTGCAGCCCATGGTAATTTACAAAATTTTCCCACCCATCTCGCAATTCCAGTTGATTGTTTGTACCCAATAATTGTACATCCCACTCCTGCCCACTTGGGCCTTGCAAAACCATATGTTCCTCTCTGTCATTTATAAACTGTGAAGCAAATGCAGGAGGAATGTTCTGCAGTAAACACATTACAGAATTTGTTTTTACAGATTCTAAACAGTGTATATGAAATCAAAACATTAAGTGTAAAATTTACCAGTTTTTCTGCAAAGTCTCCAAGCATAACTTTGAAGAAGGAGACACACCCATCAAAGCGCTCTTTCTCATTGTGTTTACCATGATTTCTAAAACATTTCAAACTGCACATCCTGCATGGTATAAAAAGCTCTCCTGTTTCTTCATCTTCCATGGCAAACCCAGATGCAAAGCTTGTAAAGGTACGCCCAAAAGCACATTTAAAATCCTCAAACACCGAACAGCCAAAGTGTGAAGAATGACTGACGTGCACTTGAAGTCAAGTAACAGAGAATGTCAAGTACAATTAGATCACTGTGAAGAAAAGAGAGTGAAGAGCAATGATGTATTTTATCATAATCATGGCGAGAGTTGTGTGATGAATGATATCCTATCAGGGAGGACCCAAGAAATATACATCGATCACTTAGATTTCGACATAATTGCAAAGAATGGCAGTATTGGAATAAGGCGAGGCGTACAGATCGTATAAGCATGGCTGACACGTTACTGTGAAGGATTCCTGCTCTCGCACGTGTATGGGATGTGTTCGTTTGTCCTTTTTCCTGCAATTTTAAATTTAAAACTTAGCTAAATTTTTATAACTCCAAAAAAATCGTTAACTGCAAATTATCTGCCAACAAAATTAGGAAAAACAATACAAAGAAATCGTTAACTGATTATGAAGTCAGATAATTTCTCCTGGGATTAATAGAAGTTTTAGGTAACTCACAATTATAAAGATAAATAATTCTTCTATTACCAAAAAGTAACTTGGAAGTATGAATATTTATTTTATTTGTAGATTATTTATTTATTTATTATATATTTTTAAATTAAAATAAATGGGTTTTGATAGGATATGAATTTTTGTAAAAAGTCAATACAATAAAATTCTACAAAATAATAAAATACTGTTACAAAAAATTAGTAATATAAAGTTAAACAATAATAAAAATCAGTTATCAAAGGAACAATACTATATCCAAAAAATGACTAGTATAATGTTAAGGTGGGTTGAAGCCAAAATTCTTCGGAAGATATTTAATTAATCTTGATCATCTTGTCCTTAATACTAAAATAATTTTGCTCAAATCTCTCTTTTCTTTTTTTAAGTAGAAAAATCCCTAATCTAATAGTCATTTTCAGCTTTTTTTGAATTTTGTCATTATCTTTTTTTTGTGAGTTTTTAATTTTAGAGTTTGGGACTAATTTTTAGTTTCAATTTTAGATTTTATATGTCAAAAACGTATTTGATTATTTTAATATATATATTAATTTGTCACATATTTTATCATACAAATTGAAAATTATTAAAAAGAATTTAAAAAAATGTAAACCATTTTTAAACAAAGTGACTAATAAATTTGTGAAGTACCATGAAACTATTTTTTTGGGTCCTTACAAAACCTTATAACCCATTGACTTCAATACAAAACCTTATAATCCAAGTCAATAGAATTTTGCAAGATAATTATATATAACTTACAGTCTTTGCTATATACTATGTGTAGACTAGAAAAAAGTCATGGTTAATGTAGAAACTTAAAAAAACTTGTAAGTTAATATGTATGCTATTGCATAAATGTGAAGTCATTTAATTGTGCATTTTTAATTTGATTATATATTTAATTATAGATGATAAGAGTGAAATTAGAAATAAAAGATTAAGTGAGCAATATGAAAGCAATAAGTTTAGGTCTAGACCAAAACCAAATAGAAACCAATTAAGTGATTATTGTATTTGTTATATTTAAAGTGGATAAGGAGAACATGATGACATTATACTTAATATGAGCTAGGTAGAGTTAGTCATAAAATTTCTATGTTTATAATCATGTTAAATTAGTTAAAATTAAAATTATTTGACTTTAAATTTACATTATATTAATTCTCTTGATATGTTTATGCTATTTTTCATTTTAATAAGTTTAAATTTTGAATGGTAATGAATTGATTAGAAAATATAAAACTAGAAGGGTGTATGTTTAATATTATGAAGTTTTACATGGAGATTGATTGGTACATTAATAGAATAATCAATTGTTTTGTTTAATAATGAAAAGTTAATATTATATATATTTCTTGAAATTATTTTTTACAAAAATAAATAAAATTTAATTGATAGTATATCATTGAAGTTGAACCCCAACAAGAATTTCATATTTAGGATTAAAATACAACGGGGCTTGGTTATAAGGGTTTTTGTGGTGTTCTCTCTTTCAAGAAATTTAATTAGTTCTACATTTAAAATTGTTCTTTTTTTTTTAATTGGGCCAAAACCCATTAATGGGATATATTGTAGGTTTTCTAAAATTCAAATATGATGAATTTTTAATAATTTGATTAATTCTATAGAAATAGTATAGAGATGTAACTAGAAATGGTAAACCTATAAATGGAGTTGGTAAAATAAAGAATCCATAATCTTAAATTTTGATTTTATTTGTATGTCTCTAATAAATAATAACACAAGATTGAAGTGATATAAAATACTAATTTTGTGATAAGGTAGAAAACCATAGAAGCATTATGAAGACCAAGAGTTTACCATCAAAACTAGGTGGACAAACATTGTTGTTTTTACCATAATTTCTATTAATTGAGTTACATAATTTAGTTGTCCTATTATAACCCATAGAATTGATGATACATGATTGCAATTTAAATTATACCTTATTACATAATAAATCAAATTCATCATTTACAATTATGATGCAAATCATCATGTGAAGTTTTATATAGTTTTTATGTTTAAGACATTGATTGTTCTTAATGTTATATGGATTATTATGTTAGAAACCATAAAATTAATTATGTTTGTTCTTATCTTCACTAGTTTTTTCATATGTGCATGTTTTGAATGTTGATTTTAGAAAATATCTTGTATGCATTATAAACTGTTGTGAAAAATTTGTTAGTGAGAAAGGAAATTTAATGGAAACTGTGAAACTAATAATATCATTAGAGACATTGCTAGATGTGTGATTTTAAAAGTATGATTGTTTTTACCTTTAAGAATAGTAGTTTCATAATCAATAGGATTTGATGCTAAGAAAATATTGTTGATTACTGATTTTATATGAAAATAATACTATTTTTCACCTAGTTGGATTAATGATTGTGTATGTAAAATTGGATGAATGATAGTGACTTATTTTGTGATTTTGATAATTGTGTCTACATTATTAGATGATGTCGTTTGAAATACAAGAAATGTACATATTTGCGATGTTTGAAGATAGATTTCTTGCTTCTCTTTCCTTATTGAAATAATCATATGTAGAATTTTCATAAGAAACCTTATGAACATTATGCAATCATAATGAAAAATTAATGATGTACTTGGTGAAAGAATTTAGTGACTATTAATGAATGTGCTGCTTATTCATTATTTCATAGTGTTATTATTTACATATACCTATTATGTATTTATATAAGAGATGATCAATAAAACTTAGCCATCAAGAAAAAAATTATAATAACCAACCCTAACAACTATTCATATGCTTGATTTCATAGAAATAAGCTTGTACAAAACTACTAAGCAACTACATATTACATAAATCATGTACCTTGTTTGAAAGAACAAGTACATATAAAATATTCAAAATCAAGGCCTTTGTTTGTTTGAAAATTTATATTTATACCCAATTTTTAATAATAAGAAGGGGATCATAGTATGTGTTTTAGAATATATACGATTATGGTAGGAAAGAACATCACAAATTAGTAAACTACATGGATAGCATATACCAGAACATAATATTCAAGATCCAAACTAACTTGTAGCATAGTATATGACTTATAAAAAACTCTAATACAACATCAATCCATCTTCAATATACACATCAAGTCATGTAATGCATTCTCCTTCTTTGATATACATAACATTAAATCTTATAGTTCAAGTCAATTCATTCTTCTATTTATCTATATCTTATATATTGTTTCTCTCTTTATTCCACATCTATTACATTATCTTATCTATTCTATCTATCTGAGCCCTTCTTATACCAAAATATAAGTATCTTCATGGGGTGTGTCTTTGTTACATGTGATAGCTCTTGGGTGTGGTGGTGTTATATTCCTTTTGTGATAGATGAATTTTATTGTAGGGTTACATTTTTCCTTCCAACATCATCCCTTCTTTCAAACTTCTTACCCTCAAGACATCATGGGTATTTCCTAGAAAAAAATTGACCAAATTGTGTAGCAAAAAATGAGAAAAAGTATTTTTTCATGATAAGATTTTTTAAAATGGCCATTAGTTAAGTGTACTATCTCTCCCACTAGGTGATCCCTTGTTGTTGTAGTACTTATTTTCCCATTAATACCTAGAGTGGAGCTTATTTTTCTTGATCTAATGTATCTAGTATCTGAATTAACATGGTGACTTTATTTTCTTATATGAGTAGAGATTTATACTATTGGAAAGGAAGATACTCACTACTTATTTGAGGTATTTTATTTGACCTCTTAGCATTTACCTCTAATTACAAACTTGATAGTATTACTTATAAAGTGCTTTAATGTATGCCTACTAACTTCCATTTTTAGATGCTTCCTACAATATCTTATTCTCAATATTTTTAAGTTGTACCTTCAATTATTTTCTATTTCAAGACATCCAATACAAAAATTGGTATGCAAACTTTATATTTTTTAAAATTTTAAATACATATTGCTTATTTCAACTTCTAACTTAGATTGTGCATTATCACATTTATTCATTATTTCTTAAATTTATTTATTTTTTATATCCTCCATTATATTTTATGAAACTATCTCCTCGTGATTATGCATTTTTTCTAATATATCATTTATAAATTATTTCAATTTTTATCCTAGGGTGGTTGTTTAGTATCCTTAGTGAATTGTAGAGATATTGCATGTAGTTTCTTTAGTATATTATCTACTATATCTAATATACCTACTTTTTTGAGTAGTTCTTCCCGTACTATTGATTATAGCATATCACCTATTTAAATTTTTTTGCAAAGGTGATATTTGTGCTAAGTCTATAATTAGCAATTATAAAAAATGAAGGGGATGGTAGTGGTTGGAGTTACTTGTATTTAACAAAAAAATAAAATTGTTTTTTGCTTTTTTCTCTAATAATGGCAACGTGGATAAATAGATGGTGGAGGTGAAGGAGGTTCTTGTCCTAATACCTCAAGTATTATGTAATACTTTTTTCTATTCTCTTTACTTTGTTTCTTATTCATTTATTGATTCTTTTTGTTATTTCTCCTATAGTAGTATCTCTTCCTATTGTGCCACTTTTTCCTTTTCTTCCTTTAATAGTGTAGTATAGGATTTTTGATTAACCTCTCTAGTTTCTTATTTGAACCTTTCATTATTTTGCTTGAGACAAGAGGTTTCTTGGTTTTTTTTTAAAATTGAGTTCTTCTTACTATAAAAAATTCAATTTCTTTTTTGTATTTAGTGTAAATTGTACCATAATTTTAATTAAAATATTCTTTTACTATCTCTTCTTCTAGTCTTACCACTTTTCTATCTCAATAATTTTCTAATTCTTCTAGAAATATTTCTATTATTTTGGCAAGTGTATATAGTGTAGTTGAGATGGAGTCTTTAACATGGCATTCTCATTTACTCTTTTTATTTTTTATTAAACTTTGGGTATATATGTGTTGTTAGGGTACATATGTGTTGTTATAAGGGGAATTCCCTTAGAAAAGGGTCATATTTATAATTTCATTTGATTTATTCAATCTTCCTTCTCTTTTTATTTTCCTCTAGTTTCTTATATGTGTATTTTTCTATTATTATGGTCTCTTGTTCATTAGGAAATGATTCTATATCTACCTCTTCTACCAAATGTGGTGGTTCTACTCATTCAACTCTCTTCACATCCCCATTCTATGTAGCATGCATTTTCTTTTGGAATTTTATTTATATTTAGGGTGATAGGTGGCACCTTTCTTTTTCTCACTTCTTACTTTGAGCAAAGCCTCCTCAACTTCCCTTGTTGGTGATTTTGGTGCTTGTGCTTGAGTTTACAGTGGAGATACTAGTATTTTCCGTTTTGTTGAGATAGATGGTGATCTCTTCTCCAACACGTATTTCTTTACTACTTTATGAGTTAATGAATCTATAATCTCAAACCCTAAATATTATATTTTCAACCAACCAAATTGGTGTACATGTGACAAAATTTATTCTTAAATGGTGAGAGAATCTAAAATGATCGTGTCATCTAGTATTGCAAGGTCCTAGTGAAAATCCCATTTTCATTCAACTTACCCTTTTCCTTTTCAAGTTTCTCTTTAGAACTTTTATTATTTAATTTGTCTATAATAAAATTGTAGATTCAAAACCTTTGTGCATACACTATGTCTGGAGAAAGCTAGAAGTCCATATATATGTGATTCTACAACTACATCATCTACTTCATATGTAAGAGGAGGTAGCCATGAATTCATGGGTTCTACCACTTCTATGAACACACAATATTTATCCATGATAATAATCATCTAACATTAATATTTTCTAATTATTTTATAAGATATTCTATGCCTTTCTTGTGTTTCTTTTTGTAACTTTATTTAAAAAATACCCAAAATACATTAATATAAGAATAATATTTTTGAATTATTTGGTATACACATTGACTTGTGTAGCTATTGATGTATATTGAATCCAAATATTACTAGAAAGTATAGATAATATATTGATAAATATTTAATATAAGGTAGATAAAGAGTGAACCATACTACAATGGATAATTGTTTGTATTCTTTTTGTTGGATATTTTTGGGCAACTAGTCCCTTAGCACTTCATGCAGGTTTATGTCTAGTCCCTTAGCACTACAAGTTACTATTGTAGAAACTTCCCTATTAGTGTAGTGATTTTTTAGTTACCTTTAGGGTGGACATATTATGGACATCCATCAAGATGGAAAGGAGATATTTTATCTAATTTTATAGTTGCAATGTTGTGATAGAGTTCACACACTCCACATATCCCATTAACCATAATGGTTGGATGATATGTGTAGAATATGTTCATTGAATGGGTTAAGTAACTTGAAGTATGAATATTTATTTTATTTGTAGATTATTTTTTATTTATTTATTATATATTTTTTAATTAAAATAAATGAGTTTTGATAGCATATGATTTAAAAAAAAAAAAGTCAAACAATAAAATTCTATAAAATAATAAATTAATGTTACAAAAAATTAGTAATATAAAGTTCAACAATAATAAAAATCAGTTATCAAAGGAACAATATTATATCCAACAAAATGACTAGTATAATGTCAAGGTGGGTTGAAGCCAAAATTCTTCCAAAGATATTTAATTAAAATGTTGATCATCTTGTCTTTAATACTAAAATAATTTTGTTCAAATTTAATTAGTTCTACATTTAAAATTATTTGATTTTTTTAATTGGACCAAAACCCATTAATGGGATATATTGTAGATTTTCTAAAATTTAAATATGATGAATTTTTAATAATTTGATTAATTCTATAGAGATGTACAGAGATGCAACTAGAAATGGTAAACCTATAAATGGAGTTGGTAAAATAAAGAATCCATAATCTTAAATTTTGGTTTTATTTGTATGTCTCTAATAAATAATAACACAAGATTGAAGTGATATAAAATACTAATTTTGTGATAAGGTAGAAAACCATAGAAGCATTATGAAGACCAAGAGTTTACCATCAAAACTAGGTGGACAAACATTGTTGTTTTTACCATAATTTCTATTAATTGAGTTACATAATTTAGTTGTCCTATTATAACCCATAGAATTGATGATACATGATTGCAATTTAAGTTATACCTTATTACATAATATATCAAATTCATCATTTACAATTATGATGCAAATCATCATGTGAGCTTTTATATAGTTTTTATGTTTAAGACATTGATTGTTCTTAATGTTATATGGATTATTATGTTAGAAAACATAGAATTAATTATGTTTGTTCTTATCTTCACTAGTTTTTTAATATGTGCATGTTCTGAATGTTGATTTTAGAAAATCTCTTGTATGCATTATAAACTGTTATGAAAAATTTGTTAGTGAGAAAGGACATTTAATGGAAACTGTGAAAGGGTGATCCCACAATAGTGGTTTACAATTTTTGGCCAAACTGGACACTAAAATTATTTTTTTAAATGAAATATTCACATTCGGGCACCTATAGCGACTAAACCGTGAAGAATTTGAAGATGATGCAAACTATAGTCTCGTCACAATTTATTTGTAGATTCTAAAAATATTTTTTTCAAAATTTTTGGAATAAGATTCCACTTCTTTTTCCATCTCCCACGAAAACTAGTTTTTTTTCAATAAACAACATTTTTAAAAAGTGACGCACACCGTATAACTCATAAATTTTTTTCCATGAAGGATAAAATTAAATTTAGATTCGTGAACTTCGATATCTAGTGCTTCCACTTGGTTAGATAGGTTTTATCAATATTTTTCTTTAATCAAATTTCAAAGTCAAACCAATTACAATTCAGACATAGCGTGACATTAAATGCATAAACTTTTTGTATATATCAAAATTCAATTTTTTTCTATTGATCAAGGACTTCAATATCTCGTGCACTCATATTTTTTTAATTTTTTTTTTGATAATGCTATTTTTCCACATGTGTGGAGAACAAGACCTTCATTTTCGATGAAAAAACCTATGTTTAATAAAACTAAATATCAAATACATAATAAAACCAAAACATATGAAAATTATATTCTTGGATAGCTCATTCTGAGGACTACCTGATTCCAGTTGGGTTTGTGAATATTCCTCCATTTTCATCCTCAAACCGAGCTCCGAAGTGCCAAAATTTAAGTTTTTTTTTGTCTCAGGGGGGATGAGGAATAAAGGGGGTTCGAGCGAACCACTATGGGCTCGCTCGAACTTGGGTTCATTCGAACCCCCCTTCTATAAGGGGTTTTGATGGCTTTTTTGGCAGGAAAGTATTAATAGGGTTCGGCTGAACCTAGGTTCTACCGAACCCCTAATTGGTTCGGTTGAACCAATAGGTTCGTACGAACCCCTAAAATCAATTGTTTTTCCATGCATTCATTTTTTGTGAGTTTTCCTTCCTCACTTCAATTGTAAACCACTATTGTGGCTTCACCCGAAACTAATAATATAATTAGAGACATTGCTAGATCTGTGATTTTAAAAGCATGATTTTTTTTTACCTTTAAGAATAGTAGCTTCATAATCAATAGGATTTGGTGCTAAGAAAAATATTGTGGATTACTTATTTTAGATGAAAATAATACTATTTTTCACCTAGTTGGATTAATGATTGTGTATGTAAAATTGGATGATTGATAGTGACTTATTTTGTGATTTTGATAATTGTGTCTACATTATTGGATGATGTCATTTGAAATACAAGAAATATACATATTTGTGATGTTTGTAGATAGCTTTCTTGCTTCTCTTTCCTTATTGAAATAATCATATGTAGAATTTTCATAAGAAACCTTATGAACATTATGCAATCATAATGAAAAATTAATGATGTAATTGGTGAAAGAATTTAGTGACTATTAATGAATGTGATGCTTCATCATTATTTCATAGTGTTATTATTTACATATACCTATTATGTATTTATATAAGAGATGATCAATAAAACTTAGCCATCAAGAAAAAAGTTATGATAACCAACCCTAACAACTATTCATATGCTTGATTTCATAGGAATAAGCTTGTACAAAACTACTAAGTAACTATATATTACATAAATCATGTACCTTTTTTGAAAGAACAAGTACATATCAAATATTCAAAGATCAAGGCCTTTGTTATTTGAAAAATTATATTTATACCCAATTTTTAATAATAAGAAGGGGGTCATAGTGTGTTTTTTAGATTATATAAGATTATGGTAGGAAAGAACATCACAAATTAGTAAACTACATGGATAGCATATACCAATACACAATATTCAAGATCCAAACTAACTTGTAGCATAGTATATTACTTGTAAACAACTCTAATACAACATCAATCCATCTTCCATATACACATCAAGTCATGTAATACATTCTCCTTCTTTGATATACATAACATTAAATCTTATAGTTCAAGTCAATTCATTCTTCTATTTATTAGCTGATAGGCTATTATACGTGGGGATCCCCACCGGCATTTCCTCCAGTCAGACGTCGGCAGGAACCCCACGAAATTTCTTCGGCTAATAATTCTGCTTTTGGGTGCCGGAATATGGCTGACAACGAAGGCAAGCAGTGACTGCGAGAAGCTTCTTGTATGGCCTACGATAGTCCTCAGAGCATTTCTCATGCTCGTCTCTCTCGCTGGCTTGGTAGGCGCCTGCTGCAGAATCACATGTCTGCTTTGGCTTTACTTGGCTGCCATGTTTGTGCTTATTCTACTCTTGTTCTGCTTCACTATCTTCACCTTCATCATCACCAACAAGGGTGCCAGCTAGGCTGTCTCAGGGAGACGGTACAAAGATTACCGGCTGGGGGACTACTCAAACTGGTTGCATAAGAGAATAGAGAAGAGTAGTAACTGGAGGCCCGTGATTGTTATGCTCAGCTTTCCCCCTCATACATTTTGACCAGTCTTTTAACCTCTGCGTGTATTTTCTCCTGTGCACTGGATTTGGCGAAGCGACAGTTTTTCTCACTGGCGGTGTACAGATTAAGAAACCCCGACTCCAGTTTGACGTGGGGATCGGGATGATCAGAATCGAAACCCACAGGTTTGAGCAAAGAATCTTTGATTATGGTTCTGTCAACAGATGGAGGGGGCTTCTGGACATCAATGTGGTGGATAGTTCTGAGAGCGAGGTGGTCGAGAGTTTGAACCCGTATGAATATGAGTATGCATATGAATATCTGGTGGTTGTGACGGCGCCTCCGCTGCGAAGAATAAGAGCTAGCGTTTCATATCATGATTTGAGAGAGACTAGCCATGCTTGGGATGATTCGAGTCCGCCTTGGGCGATGGATGACACCAATTGGGTTTAGAGGAATCGTCACACACCCGAAGATTCCAAAGCTAACAACCTCGGCGATTCTGTTCCAGTATCAACTGGGGCTGGAGATTCTGTCAAAGCTTCAAATGTGAGTGAAGATTTTTCCATTAAGTCTGAAGATTCAACGCAAAAATCAACTGGGCGTGGAGCCATTTCGCATTCTGAAGACATCCAGAGCCCTAAGAAAGCAGAGGTAAATCCCCGAGATTTTTATTTTTCAGCTCAAATTAAAAACAATGTAGTCACAGAAGAACTTTGGAAACATTCACCTCCGCCGCCATCTCCTCCCCCAATTGCATTACCTCAAAGAGATTCGAACCTGACACCTCCCTCGCCTCCGAAGAACATGAACCCTATGAGAAAACCTCCCTCGCCTCCTCCTGCGCCACCGCTCCACCCTCCTCCTCCTCCACCGTAGTGTCCTCCTCCTACAGTGGAAACCCATTTGCTCAAACAGACAATCAGGGCTCCCCCTAACTCCATCCCACCACAACCATGAAAAACTAGAAAAACCAAAAAAATTAGAAAAGATAAAATCAGATAAAACGTTTCCAGTCAATCCTATTCCTAATCCCCCCATTCCTCCTCCTCTTCCTACTGAAATCCCAAAGCATGAATGTAGGCACCGAAGTAGCAGAAGCAAGGATGATCCCAAACACAGAACTAGGGAACACAAGCCTAGCAGAAATGCACTTGGTCTACTTCCACAGTCAGAGAGAAAGTACAAGAGAAACCCAATACCACCCCCACCAGTACCTCCGCCACTACCTTCAATTCTCCAGCAATCGACGCTCCAACAATGGTTTTCATCTTACAAGAGGGATTCCAAGCATAAGAGCAAGGATTCAAAGCCTTCACCTCGACATCGGTCTGCCTGATTATGTCTGTTGTTAGTACATTCAGAAAGGATGCTGTAACAACTTCCAGGTTAATATTGGGTGAGGCCTGCAGCTCACAAATCTCTGCCATCACACAGAGGACTAGATCCAAACAATGTTTCTTGACTGATGACTGTCAAATCTAGAGCCAAAAACTTAGGAGATATGATTGCTTCCTATGTTACATAGCAGGGGTTTTTTGATGGGCATGTGATTGTGAGACCTGAAAAAAAGCCTTCCCAGTTTTTTTTATCTGAAATGTCATTCTTCAATTTTTGTCTGTTGAAGTTTGACGATGGAATAGATTCTGTTAGTTCATTAGCAAAAGCATGTACTCTTGCAATGGCATTCAAGCATGTTATAGAGTTCATTAAAGAATTCCTTCAATTATTTTGTTCCCCTAATTGAGTTTTTGCTTATTTTTAGTAACAAGCATACCAAACAACACAATTTAAGTCAGAAATGACAGTCTCTTTTATATGGGTGTGGCTCTTCATGGCCTTAAATACTGTGGGCTCAGCCTATTGGCATAAGTATTGCACCTCATTGGGGTGCAAGTGCTAGTCTATATATCTTATATATTCTTTCTCTCTTTATTCCACATCTATTACTTTATTTTGTCTATTCTATCTATCTGAGCCCTTCTTATACCAAAATATAAGTATCTTTATGGGGTGTGTCTTTTGTACATGTGATAGCTCTTGGGTGTGGTGGTGTTATATACCTTTTGTGATAGATGAATTTTATTGTAGGGTTACATTTTTCCTTCCAACATCATCCCCTCTTTCAAACTTCTTACCCTCAAGACATCATGGGTATTTCCTAGAAAAAATTGACCAAATTGTGTAGCAAAAAATGAGAAAAAGTATTTTTCATGATAAGATTTTTTAAAATGGCCATTAGTTAAGTGTACTATCTCTCCCACTAGGCGATCCCTTGTTGTTGTAGTACTTATTTTCCCATTAATACCTAGAGTGGAGCTTATTTTTCTTGATCCAATGTATCTAGTATCTGAATTAACATGGTGACTTTATTTTCTTATATGAGTAGAGATTTATACTATTGGAAATAGAGATACTCGCTACTTATTTGAGGTATTTTATTTGACCTCTTAGCATTTACCCTTAATTACAAACTTAATAGTATTAGTTATAAAGTGCTTCAATGTATACCTACTAACTTCCATTTTTAGATGCTTCCTACAATATCTTATTCTCAATATTTTTAAGTTGTACCTTCATTTATTTTCTAATTCAAGACATCCAATAGAAAAATTGGTATGCAAATTTTATATTTTTAAAAATTGTAAATACATGTTTTTTATTTCAACTTTTAACTTAGATTGTGCATTATCACATTTATTCATTATTTCTTAAATTTATTTATTTTTTATATCCTTCATTATATTTTATGAAACTATCTCCTCTTGATTATGCATTTTTTCTAATATATCATCTATAAATTATTTCAATTTTTATCCAAGGGTGGTTGTCTAGTATCCTTAGTGAATTGTAGAGATATTGCATGTAGTTTATTTAGTATATTATCTACTATACCTACTACACCTACTTTTTTGAGTAGTTCTTCCCTTACTATTGATCATAATATATCATCTATTTGAATTTTTTTCAAAGGTGATATTCAAGTGCTAAGTCTATAATTAGCAATTATAAAAATGAAGGGGATGGTAGTGGTTGGAGTTGCTTTTATTTAGCAAAAAGATAGTTTTTTTTTTCTCTAATAATGGCAACGTGGATAAATATATGGTGGAGGTGAAGGAGGTTCTTGTCCTAATACCTCAAGTATTATGTAACACTTTTTATATTCTCTTTACTTTATTTCTTATTCATTTATTGATTCTTTTTGTTATTTCTCCTATAGTAGTATCTCTTCCTATTGTGCCACTTTTTCCTTTTCTTCCTTTAATAGTGTAGTATAGGATTTTTGATTAACCTCTCTAGTTTCTTATTTGAATCTTTCATTCGTTTGCTTGAGACAAGAGGTTTCTTGTTTTTTTTAAAAAAATTGAGTTCTTCTTACTATAAAAATTTCAATTTCTTCTTTGTATTTAGTGTAAATTGTACCATAATTTTAATTAAAATCTTCTTTTACTATCTCTTCTTCTAGTCTTACCACTTTTCTATCTCAATAATTTTCTAATTCTTCTAGAAATATTTCTATTATTTTGGCAAGTGTATATAGTGTAGTTGAGATGGAGTCTTTAACATGGCATTCTCATTTACTCTTTTTATTTTTTATTAAACTTTGGGTACATATGTGTTGTTATAAGGGGAATTCCCTTAGAAAAGGGTCATATTTATAATTTCATTTGATTTATTAGATCTTCCTTCTCTTTTTATTTTCCTCTAGTTTCTTTTATGTGTATTTCTCTATTGTTATGGTGACTTGTTCATTAGGAGATGATTCTGTATCTACCTCTTCTACCAAATGTGGTGGTTCTACTCGTTTAAATCTCTTCAATCCCCATTCTATGTAGCATGCATTTTCTTTTGGAATTTTATTTATATTTAGGGTGATAGGTAGAACGTTTCTTTTTCTCACTTCTTACTTTGAGAAAAGCCTCCACAACTTCCCTTGTTGGCAATTTTGGTGCTTGTGCTTGAGTTTACAATGGAGATACTAGTATTTTCTCTTTTGTTGAGATAGATGATGATCTCTTCTCCAACATCTATTTCTTTAGTACCTTATGAGTTAATGAATCTATAATCTCAAACCCTAAATATTATATTTTCAACCAGCCAAATTGGTGTACATGTGACAATATTTATGGTGAGAGAATCTAAAATGATTGTTTCATCTGGTGTTGCAAGGTCCTAGTGCAAAACCCATTTTCATGCAACTTACCCTTTTCCTTTTCAAGTTTCTCTTTAGAACTTTTATTATTTAGTTTATCTATAATAAAATTTTAGGTTCAAAACCTTTGTGCATACACTTTGTCTCTAGGGAGAAAGCTAGAAGTCCATATATATGTGATTCTACAACTACATCATCTATTTCATATGGAAGAGGAGGTAGCCATGAATTAATGGGTTCTACCACTTATATGAACACATAATATTTATCTGTGATAATAATCACCTAACATTAATATTTTCTAATTATTTTATAAGATATTCATGCCTTTCTTGTGTTTCTTTTTGTAACTTTATTTAAAAAATACCCAAAATACCTCAATATAAGAATAATATTTTTGAATTACTTGGTATACACATTAATTTGTGTAGCTCTATTGATGTATATTGAATCCAAATATTACTAGAAAATATAGATAATATATTGATAAATATTTAATATAAGGTAGATAAAGAGTGAACCATACTACAATAGATAATTGTTTCTATTCTTTTTGTTGGATATTTTTGGGCAACTAGTCCCTTAGCACTTCATGAAAGTTTATGTCTTTTCCTTAGACAACCATTTCATATGTGGTGAAGATTACCGGTAGTTACTATTGTAGAAACTCTCCTATTAGTGTAGTGATTTTTTTAGTTACCTTTAGGGTGGACATATTATGGATATCCATCAAGATGGAAAGGAGATATTTTATCTAATTTTATAGTTGCAATGTTGTGATAGAGTTCACACACTCCACAAATCCCATTAACCATAATGGTTGGATGATATGTGTAGAATATGTTAAGTGAATGGGTTTAGAAACTTTTAGGTAAATTTGTCTGATAGGTGTAAAGCCAAATATCCATTACCTCAACTAGTATTCATTGCTTGTATCAATGAAAGTGCTTTAGGATAAAGGTCAACTTGGTAGTAGCCAGTGGAAGATTAATTAGCATCATCCTAAGCTCCTAATTTATTATTGTACTTTTAAAATTTCACTTAATTCACCTTTATGACCTAAAAGCGAATTTTAGATTAGAAAAATAAATTTTCAATAAATATTTATGAAAAAAATTAGAGATGATTTTCATGAAAATAGATTTGCAATAAGTGATTATGGAGGAGCTATAAAAGAAACATTATATATGGACCATCTGGGTAGAGTAGGGTTCCAAGGAAATTTTTCATGTGCATACATTTTTACAAGATCAAAGATAGACTTTGATGTCTCACATTTATTAGTTTCAATGAAAAAAATATTCCTAGACTACGAGCTTCTGTATTATTTATTTATTCTACAAAGTTGTATTATGTTTTTTTATTATGGCAAAAAATAGATTTTGATGGGACTCGAAACCCATTACAAAATAGTTTTGAAGGGACCCACAACCCTATCCAAGAAACCAAGTTGCATCAAAGATAAGCCATATACCATCATCAACCAACCAACAATAACACTAGAAATAAGGCAAGAAAACATATAGGCTGCACAAAGGAGAAGCAGGGGCTTAAATCCCTTAACCAAATACATGCAGGTTTTACTTGGGACCTTAAACCCTTAACCAGGTTTTTTTGGGACCTTGAATGCAAAAGAGAGCCATCAAAAAGGTTTGGCCTGAACCTTAAACCCAAAAACACCAAAGACTAAAAAAAATAACCTTCTTACAGACCCAACTAGTCTGAAACACCATCCCACACACCACCTCCATAGGGCAGGTCCCCCCTCTATAGGGGAGGAAGATACGAGAGATCGAACCACCAAAGCAACCCAACTCCTAGTTATACTAGCTCCACCTCAAAAAGAACAAGCAAAGGAGAAGAAGACTTTCCACTAGGCTTGCAACAAACAACTCCACTTCAAAAGGAATGGGCTCTACCTCAACAAGAGTAAGCTTCACCTCTAGAGAAGACACCATCTACAGAAACCACTCCAAAAGAACAAGCACTTGCAACCACCTTAGGCATCAAACGGAAAGGGAGCAAGAAACCGTGCTTGAAGAACAAGTCATCCCACAACGAAGGGAGCACATGCTCAAGATCCAACAAAAATACAGCTCCCAAAGCACCCACCAAAAACAATTTTTTTTTTTTTTTCCCAACAAACCTCAAAAACATCATCCATCGAAAGGGAAACCACAACAAAATAGAGTTGTATTATGTTAAATTTGCAGTCATTCTCTAAAATATTTCCTATCATGTGGTTGATGAAATAAGTCTTAATGTAATAGGGGTATTTTGAGAACTATGAGTTTGGGAATCCTGGGTGAATGCCTTCTTTCTTATGTTAGATCTTGTAACATTTCCTCATTAAAACCCTTATTACAATTTTTATTTGAAATTATTTTTTTATTCGAAATTATTTTTTTATGGAAATGCATATTTTTATTTGTTCTATTTTTTTAAAATATATTATTTATTTTCTCATATAACTATATTATTGGCCCCATGTTATCATTATCTAGGTTATCATTATGTAGATTAAGTTTTTTTTTTTTTTTAAAGTCTTACTTTGTGTTCCTTTTCTACTTTATAGTTAAAAAAATACTCCTAGAAACCCCAAAATTATAGCTAATGAGAGAGTTTCCCTTCTAAAATGTAGATTAAAACCATTAGTTCAATATAAATCTCTACAAATGTAGATTAAAACCATTAGTTCAATATAAATCTCTACAATTATTGTAGAATCTATCACTACCCATTAGGTGAGTGAGGCCACTTTTACTAAAATATAGTAGCAACAATTTTTTTTTTTATCAATAGATTTTTTGTGACTCTATTGAAATATGCATTTTGGATTTATAGAGATATAAAGGTTCCTCCTCTAAAATGGAGGTTTATGACTCTATATAGAAAAACCTACTAAAATAATTTTTTTAAAAAAATAAATCCTATTTGAATTGAGATATATGTCGTCACTTTTCTAAGTGTATATCATGAAATTATTTTCTCTCTAGAAATGGGGAAATAATTTTGGACCAATTTTGGACCTCTATCATTGAATCAGTATATAATCTAAACCTACTCAAAATAATAATTTTCGTTAAATAAATCCTATTTGAATTGAGATATATGTTGCCCCTTTTTTTTAGATAAATTTCATAGGATGCCAAAAATAATTAAAAAAAAAAAATCACATTTAAGCACTCATTATGAATTGTGGAATCTTAAAAATTAATAAGGAAAATATATTTATGTAATTATTCATTGAAACCCTTGTTGGACACACCAAAAAAAATTGGTTTTAGTATTTATAGTATAGATGCATTGCCAACTAGGCTAGCTTGTAAAACAAATTTCTTGATAGATTGTATTTATAGTATAGATGCATTGCCAACTAGGCTAGCTTGTAAAACAAATTTCTTGAAAGATTTATATCAAGAATAGATAGATTTAGTATTTATAGTATAGATGCATTGCCAACTAGGCTAGCTTGTAAAACAAATTTCTTGAAAGATTTATATCAAGAATAGATGTAGGTGCATTGTTATCATTTAAGTTTTTAAAAAATGGGAGGTTTTGTGAATAGTTAATATATATTTAACATAAACTCACATTGATTAGCCAAGTAAATCAAACCAATCCTAAATTTTCATCTCTGGAGATAAAATATGGTATGTGATCTTGGAGTTGCACAAGAAGTTATTAAAATTGAGGATGATTTAATTTTGTATAGTTTATGAAAATAAAATCATATTGAACACCTTCAAACACCTTTATTCCACTCGCCACTCTGGTGATGAGGCGTAACGCTTTTGTTGTCGCGCCAACACCATGTCTACTCTTATTCTGAATATCTCCTCTCACGATAACATCTATCTATTAATGGTTAAATGTATTAGTTCGCTTTTAGTGCATTTAGTTCTATTATTGTTTTAGTTTTATTGGCTACAATAATGTATTGATTATGGCAATACTAAGATTCTTATCACTCTATAATCTACTTAAAAGAAGAGAGATGCTTATATGTTTATATTTATGTAATATAGTTATTTTTGAGACATAAAGAAATTCCAAATTGGTTCATGTATATAATATTTAAAATTTGATCGCCCTAATAAAAATTTAAAATTTATTTTATCCAATTCAGACAATCATCAAACACAAGGAAATCATCAAATACAAAGAATGGCATACGGCCAGAAAATTCACTGCCATGACAATTCACCACTTGAAACAAAAAATTAATTGCATGAATTTTTAATTTTCCATAACATACCCTACATTGCAATCCATGATATTGGAATTTCAAATGAAAAAATAAATTATAAATAAAATCTATAATTTAAAATTTGATTTCTTTAAACCCTGAAGTGGCCTGGATACTGTGAACTAAAACATAAGGTAAGAATAAGGTTCAATCAGCTTCCTCTGCACTGCATGAGGAAAGCACTAGAATTTCAAATAAATCCATAATGATGGCGACAGGAGAGAGTGCCAATAAAAGACGCAGCTTGAAAGTTGAAGCATGGGAAACATGGAATACTCAGAAGTCTACAGTTTGAGATCCATCCATCAGTAAAATGAATAATCAAAAACTATTTAATCCTCTACTTTTAGATCCTCTCTGTTATAATAATGAAAAAGAAAGAAACCAGAGAATTTATCTTACTAGTTTATTTATATTCCATGATTTCATACTAACATTTTATTTAATTTTATATATAAAATAAAACTTATGTAATTGAAAATGTATTTGAAAAATAGTTCTTTCAATAAATAAGAGTCACAAAAATTTACTTGACAAGTAGATTTGACCATCATTTTTAAGCCCTTCGTAGAAAACCTTTCTTGTATAATTTTATTCCTCATCTCTGGCCGGCTCTTCCTCCTTTTGTTGAAGAGCTTTGTTTGCATGAGGAAAGATATGAACTCTGAACATAAATTTGTTTTGATTGTTGTTCAGCTGCTCAAAAATACAAATGTCTCCTTCCTTTATATTATTACCACGTGTAAATTGTCTCCACCCTCCACTAAAGGTAGGTGCATCGTTCTTAATAATACATCGCACCTTCCATTCCTTACACTCCCCAGTCAAAAGAACAACTTCACTTTTTTGGTTTGGAAGTTGAATTGAATAATCTCCCCATTTTCTGAACTCCTGCATTCCCAAACCATGACAAAATAACTAAGTTACTTAACCCAAAAGATCATTGATTTAATACACTCTTCTTAAACTCTACAGTTCACACAAAAGCAGATTTCCATAATATGCCTTTCACATTGTAAGCCTGTTAAATGCCCCTATTTTAGATCCTCTACTCCTACTGTAAATTTGAAATATACATAACCAAACAAAGCAGAGAATTTGATCTCACTAGCATGTGTGGGTTATTTATATTCCATGATTTCATAACCATTTCACGAAAGGGTTTATCTGATTTGAAAGGAGGAGACTCCATTGTCATGTGCTTCCTAGAGGAGAAACAATGTCCATGGTTCTTGGATGAATAGCCTGCAACAAATTATACCAGTTCTAATAAAAATAGGATCTGAATGCCTATTTTAAAAGTTCAAATAAATTATGGAGCTTAAAAATTTAATAAGCTCTGTATTTCTGGACAAAACTTTTGCTTACCAAGAAAAGAGGATTTCCTTTTCCTTCCTCGTTTTTTAGCCGCTGGTTCAGGTGTATCATTGTTTTCTTCATCAGAAACCAAATCAATCAGTATCTTTGGATGATTAGGGCATTTCTTATCTATACCAGTTCTCCTAATAAAAATAGGATCTAAATGCCTATTTTAAAAGTTCAAATAAATTATGAAGCTTAAAAATTTAATAAGCTCTGTATTTTGGACAAAACTTTTGCTTACCAAGAAAAGAGGATTTCCTTTTCCTCCCTCGTTTTTTAGCTGCTGGTTTAGCTGTATCATTGTTTTCCTCATCAGAAACCAAATCAATCAGTATCTTTGGATGATTAGGGCATTTCTTATCTAAACCAGTGTTTGTTTTCTCAAGCTGAAGAGCACTGATATTTTTCACACACCCACTTGTTTCAAATATCTGAACCTTGAAACACAGCTTCGATATATACTTGAACACAACAAAATCTCCCAATTGCAGCCCATGGTAATTGACAAATTTTTCCCACCCATCTCGAAATTCCAGTTGATTGTTTGTACCCCATAATTGTACATCCCACTCCTGCCCGCTTGGGCCTTGCAAAACCATATGTTTGTCTCTCTCATCTATAAACCGTGAAGCAAATGCAGGAGGAATGTTCTGCAGTAAACACATTACAGAATTTGTAAAAACAAATTCTAAACAGTGTACATGAAATCAAAACATGGAGTATAAAATTTACCAATTTTTGTGCAAAGTCTCCAAGCATAACTTTGAAGAAGGAGACACAACCATCAAAGCGCTCTTTCTCATGGTGTTTACCATGATTTCTAAAACATTTCAAACTGCACATCCTGCATGGTATAAAAAGCTCCCCTGTTTCTTCATCTTCCATGGCAAACCCAGATGCAAAGTTTATAACAGCAACACAGCCAAAGTCTGAATGAATGACTGACGTGCACTTGAAGTCAAGTAACAGAGAATGTCGAGTAGAATTAGATCAGTGTGAAGAAAAGAGACAGCAATGGTGCATTTTATCATAATCATGGCGAGAGTTGTGTGATGAATGATATCGTATTAAGCAGGACCCAAAATCAAGAAATATACATTAATCACTTAGATTTCCACAGATCATGTGTCGTTGGGTTTATAAGCGCATGGGTGACACGTTACTGTGAAGGATTCCTGCTCTGGCACGTGTATGAGATGTGTTCGTCTGTCATTTTTTCTGCAATTTTAAATTCAAAACTTAAAAAGCAACTAAATTTTTATAACGCCAGTAAAATGCACACTGCCCAGAGGAAAATAGTTAAACTGCAAATTATCTGGCAGACAAAATTAGGAAAAAGCATAAACATTAGCATGTATTCAATTTTCACTCTGTTGCATTGCAGTACAAAGAAGTCTTGTTACCTGACATAAAATGAATGAACGAATGAATGCAATTAAGTAATTTAAGTAATTTAAGGGATCAAAGGAAGTTTTAGTAACTGATTATGAAGCCAGATAATTTCTCCATTATTAAGGCGTAAGAAGTAACTTCTACGGGATCAATAGAAGTTTTAGGTAACTGACAATTATAAAGATAGATAATTTCTCATTATAAAACTAATTTGAATTAAATGTATGAAATGTTTATTTTATTTGTAAATTAGTTATTTATTATTAGTTTTGTTAGAGTATAAATCTTTTGTAAAAAAAATAATATAATAAAATTTCACAAAATAATAGAATACAGTTGTAAAAAATTAGCAACATAACAGTTACACAATAATAAAAATCAGTTACAATACAATATCCAACCAATGACCAACCCAATGTCAAGGTGGGTTGAAGCCAAAATTCTTCCAAAGATATTTAATTAATCTTGATCATCTCCGATTTTAATGCTAAAAGCTTTTTTGCTTAAATCTCATTTTTTGTTGAAGAATTAGGAAAAGTCCCTAACCTAATACCCTCATTTTCAGCTTTTTTTGATTTTTTTCTTTATCTCTTCTTTTCAGTTTTTAATTTGAGTTTGGGACTAATTTGTAGCTTCAATTTTAGATTTTAGATGTCATTGTCATTTTTTTTTTAATTATATCAACAAAGAATTTGATTATTTTTAAAAAAATATTAACTTGTCACATATTTTATCATACAAATTGAAAATTATTAGAAAAGAAATTAAAGAAATTAAACTATTTTAAAGCTAAGCCACTAATAAATTTGTGAAGTACCATGTTACTATTTTTTTTGTCCTTACAAAACTCTAAAACCCATTGAATTCAATGCAAAACCTATAACAACCACTCAATTAATCACTAACAAAGTATGGAGATTAGTGAATAACCATCCAAACAATCACTAATGGCATTTAGACATTAGTGAATAGCATGAAGATAATGTAGATCTAATGTAGGAGTAGTTAAGGGCTGACCCAAAACAATATAATTTTTTTGGACATATAAAGTGATTCTCTAACTGGTGTTATTATCACTAATATAATTACAATACTTGCAATATTATTAAACTCAAATTATTTACATGAAAATGCAGAGTCCCACTCTTTTAAAATCGAATTGATGTCATATGCAATAAATTTAATTATTGTAGCCTTTCTCTCCCATAACAAATTCATAATTGTAAAGGAAAATATATGCAAATAAGTAAAAGCCTTAACACTTGTATCACAAATGAGAGAGAGAGAGAGAGAGCATCATTGAGGTGATATCCACCCTATCACAAAGCGTTAGCTTCACCGTGCTACTCCACTAGAGAAGCCCGACCCATCACAAAGAATCTAGCACTGTGTGGCCAACATGCATGATGGAATCTTGTCCATTATGTGAATCATTGTCCAGAAAGCATACCAATATGCTAATGCACTGCATATTTAATGCACTGACCCCTTGAACACATTTATATGAAAGATAATGCAAGTCAATCCAACCAATGCACTTATGGAAGTAACCAATGACCACCAAGGTTTTAGCATAGAATTTTTTGATCATAGTTGGAAGACTCGCCCCAAACAAAAACTCGCCAAGCCAAAAATTGTAGAGTTTTTAAAACTCAGCAAAAAACTTGAGGACTTAAAAAAATGCATAAATTTTATTAGAAACACATTTTTAAAAAAATAAAATCAATGACAAGATGAATCCAATGAATCCATAAATGAGTACAAATATTAATTTTGATTGAATTTAATGTAAATTGATTACAAAATCACATTCTCATGTAGAATCCCGATGGCTAAAAGCCTGAAAGTCTGATACATGAAAATAGTAAAACTAGAACTAGAAGCAAATACTAAACAGTAACTAAATACAACATACTAGGTTTTCCTCTTCCCTAGTCTAGCAGTAGCTAGGGGAGAAGGGTTGAGTCCTCTAGTCCTGCCCCGTGTGTGTGGTGGTGTTGGCAGTGGCCGTGGTGCTCCTACTGTTGGCTCCTCAGCTGGCATGGAAGGTTGTGCCTACGGCTCTGGCTATGCCTGTGGCTCTAGTTGAATCTTATCCATATCCTTAGGAATGTCCTCTAACCCTACATTTGTTGATGCACCCACATCCTCCATTGCCTGTCTCTCGAAGTCAAGGATCTCATCTGTGCTAAACAATGGAGGCTACTCATCTTGCCCTATCCAATCACTGTAAGGATCTATCTCATCTAAATCAATAGGATCTAGTGATTTTTCTTCTACTCTCTTTGTGCGCAACCAAAGGTTGTATTGCATAAAGACAAGGTCATTGAGGCGCTTTTGTGCTAACTTGTTTTTCTTCTTCATGTGAATGGACTTGAACAAGCTCCAATTGTGCTCACAACTGAATGCACTACAAGGTTGACATAATATGTGGAAGGAAATTTTTTGAAGATGTGGGGTTTTTCCACCCCAATTTTTCCACCAAACCTCTGCAAAAAAAAAAAAATATTGAAGAGTTAGAAAACAAAGTCAAAGACTCAAAAGTCAAAACACATTTTTATCAAATTATAAGATGCATGTGAAATAAACTTAAAACTTAAAGACTCCCAATTTTATACCTGGTGGCAGAGTGGTTCTTCCTTTAAGAGCTAGCTTCAAAGAAAAGAGATTACCAATTAAGTTTTCGTGTACATATCCAACTCACTGATGATGAGGTCTCTTACTACAACCTTAGATTCCATCCTTTGAATGCATGTTGTGATCCCCTGCATAACCTCTCCCCTAGGATCAAAGAAGCTGTCTAAGAAGAGGTACGAAGGGTTGAGGAAGTACCTTGCTGCATGGATGGGTTGGTGGAGTTGGTTCTTCCACCTCCTATCAACAATCTCCCATATGGGATCAAATTTTAGGATGTCCCCCATGTAGTAACTTTTGATAGCATCCTTGGCATGGCCTCATAAATGTATCCCATTAGGTTTTGATCCCCATTTACCAAGCGAAGGCTAACCAAGGGCTTTGACACTTAGATTAAAAATACAAAAAGATCAAAGTTAGAAATTTATAATGAAAGGCTTAATTAAAATTAAAATATATATATATTTATATTCAACTTGAGTTTAAAGTTAAAACCAAAGTTTTGAAGTTACCTTCATGATCTTTGTAGCTTTTTGTGCAAACAAAGGGTCAAAGACTATTGCATCAACTCTCTCTCCTTCAGGCTTCTTTGAATATGAGGAGTCATTCCATGCTTGACTCCCAAACATTCATTTTAAAGAGCCCAAAGAATCCAAAATGCTTTACAACGTTATGAAAATCATTGCAAACCTTGTGGCACCCGATCTCACCAAATCCTTCCCTCACATATGATCTCTCATCAAATTAAGAACCAAAGGGTGATTGTAGATATATTTTGTGATGCTCCTTGCATCATCTACAATTGGTGCCACCCAAACAAGTTTTCCTAATATGTCCTCCAAAAGAAGGTCAAGGCAATGGGCCACACAAGGTGACCAAAAGAGTGATGGATGTCTAATCTCAAGTATTCTTCCTGCTACCACATACATTGTTGCATAATATTTGATGAATTGCACCACATTAGCAATCCCCACCTCCATCACAACTTCTTCCAACAATGTACACAATGTATCCAAGTTTTTATCTTGTTGGAAGCATCCTCTGACTTCCAAAACACAACTTCACCTTTGCAAGCAACCAAAAAATAAGGATGGTGCAGTTTCTCCCATCTATCCACCCATCCAAAAGAATGGAGCAGCGACATTTCTTCCATTTTATTTTTTGTTCTTCCACCACTTGCATTTCCCTCTCGGTTGCATTTGTTAGCAACCTGCAAGTACAAAGTAAAATAATTAAATAAGTACAAAATTGTAAGTTATAAACAAAAAATAGCTTGAATTCAACATAATTAATAAATTAATTTGATGTAAAGAACATAAACAACATAAAATTTAAGTTGACTTACCTCCTACTCAAATCTTTGCGAGAAGGTGGCTTGTAGCCTTTCCCCACAACTATCAATGCAGTGACCATATTCTGCCAATAGGGACTACTAGCCACTTTGAATGGTATGTTATTGAAATACTAAAAGTCAGCACATGCCATATTGTCATGTTGATGCACTTCCTTGCTCCACCCTATAACCTCCAATGATATCTGTGCTCCCGGTGTGTTTTGAGGCACAAAAAAAAATTGTGGGTTGCGTGAAGATGAAGGTCATGGTGGCACTCGCACTCTAGTTGAACTAGAGGAAATGAGGGGCCTAGAGGATAGTGTGGTTGTGGTTGTGCCATGAGTGTGAATTTGTGGACCATGAAGAGAGCCCACAATGCCAATATCTCCCTCATTTGACTGTATCTCCATGTGCTCAGCCTCATGCTCCTAAGTCTAACCATGGGCATGTACATGTCCACTAGCTATGGCTCTTTTTTCCCTCTCCCTTTGCATTTTTCTTTCCTCGGCAACTAAAAGTAGCGCAAGCATCTCTCTTCTAATCTCTTCTTTGGGCTGCTCACAAGGCTTGGCATCACACTGAGGAATTCCTGCAAGATGGTATTTGAGGTGATTTATGCCTCCATGATATGTATTCTTGCACTCACTACAAACAAGTATTCTAGGTACATGCCCTCTCACAACATACTTCTATGTAGGGTCTCTAGCCCGTGGAGGGCAAGTGCCTAGAATCCATGATGATGGTGTGGGTGGGCTGGAACTTGATGGGGAAAGGGTGGAACCTAATGTTGAACCAAAGCCAAAAGCCATTATAGTGTGTTCAATGATCAATGATCAATCTACACATACAAAAAATATGTACAACATATATTAGTTTTTTCATACAATTTTTTTTTAAAAAAACAACCTAAATCATTAAAAGATCTCTCCAAATTTGATTTAAATTGGTACAAATATGTTTAAATGAATTATAAATTAACATTATTAACTAATCTAGTCATTCAATACAAAAAATGAACCTAGGTTTGAAAATTTCAAAAAATAGTGAAAAAAATGAAAAAAAAAATCAACAAAAGATTGTGATGAATCTTGTTTTTTGGGTTCCAAATGTAGAAAAAATGTTTCTTTGTGCCCAATCATGTCATTTTTTCAATTTGGAATGAGTATATTGCAAGAAGAATGAAAGAAAATTATTAATCAAAAACAAAAAGCAAAAACAAAAACCCTAGCTGTGAATTGAATTTCCCTTGAAAATCCACATAAAATGGCATTTGAATCCACTCTCCTCGATGGAAGATTGTTGGAAATGATGTCTCCTTGCTTGGGTGAGGTTTTTAGCTCCTGACACAATGTCTGAAGTATTTTTGAAATGAAATAAACATCTAAAAAGATGTTGTTGACTTTATTCCCTATGTAGGCGAGTTTTTTTATTGAACTCGCAAGTTTTTGGTGAGTACTCACCACAAAAAAACTGGGCTATTGAAGGTTGGTGACTTAATCTTAAGAAAACTCATTTTTTGTAAAAACTCGGCGAGTTTTCTATGAGTATGCCAACTATGGTTCTGATCATCTTAGTATGATATCTTGACACTCTATAAGAAGGATAAACAATACCCAAAGACCAATTCCCAAAAGGAAAAGTCCACACTAGAATTAGTTTACTCATATACTCTCAAATAGCAACATTTATTAGTTAGTTTTTGATAAAGGGTAATACAGGTTTTACAAGGACTTGAAACCACAAAGTTTACAACATAGAAGAAAGGAAAGAAAAGTCCAACATAAACAACTAGCTGCACAAAAAATAAAAAACAGAATAAGCAATAGCCAACCACAAAAGACCAGAAAGGTCAAGCAAAAAAAGCCAGTTGAAGAGCGAACTAAAAACTGGCACCAATTAACCCAGTGTCTTCAGGACAGACTCTGACTCAGCCTCCGCATATCATGAACCCCCTTCTTAAAAGTTTGAATCATATGCAGAGTGGGGGGAGCCTTCCTCTTCAGGTTGGCCCTGGTTCTCTTAGAAATGCTAGCATTCACCTCCTATTTTCTTTTGTTGGTATCCTCTAGGTCAACCACCAGAGACCCCTATTGGGCTTTGTCCAGTTTCTTAGTCATGGCATTGATAATGATGGCATTGTGTCTGGCCATACGATTGTTTTTCTCATCAATAATTTTGATATTATTTTTCATTTTCTCCACCTCAATTTCAACATTTTTGTTCTTGCCAGCTTGGTCCTGAGTATCTTTGCCGAGACCGCAATCTCTTCGTTTCACCTCTTTCTTTTCAATCACCACTACCTTGGCACCCAACTATTCCAATTTACTTTGAAGGGCCCAATTTTTTATCTTTAGCTCATTAATTTTATTAAAAGTCCATTTCGACAGTTTGAAATGGATATCAAAATTATTTCTAGCTAAATTCAACACATCCATAGAGGGATCCCTATCAGTGTTGAAACAAGTATTGGCAGGGTCAGGAGTAATAGGGGAGCCAATTCTAGCAATTCTATCCAATGACAGGTCAACAAAGGGCTCAATATTGTTAGGACCAGATGCCTCAGAGTCAGGGGAATCTTCAGAGTACGAAAAAAGGTTTTTAGCCAAGGGATTCTTATCAAAAAAACTAGTTTTGAGGGAGGGGCTTCCCGGCTCAAGCATAGTACGAGCTTTGATAGTAAGTGGGTTAGGGTTAATCTTTCCAGAATGGACAGCAGGTGGGCTAAGGGCAGTTCTAGTCAGACTTAAATTGGGAAAAAACTCTGAGCAGCTGGGTTTAGTATCATCTTCCTCAGAATTAGGGGAGGCTTCTAGATTAGCAGGGACAGGCATTTTTTGGTAATGGTCCACAATTAATCTAATCAGGCCTATATGCAAAATAGGGAATCTTCTAGGGTTTTTCTTATGGTTATCCAAACTTTTCCTCAAAGAACAGAGAAGATAGTAGGGGAAGGAAACCCTTACCTTGTAGCAGAAGTGGTTGAGCAGGGAAAAGTGATAACCGTAGTTTCTCCAAGGAAACAAATCCATAATCCAATCATAATTCCCTAAATTTGTTCACTCTAACTAATAGAAGAGATGATAATTTTTTAATGGAGCGAAAGGACGAGAATAGGAGTGGAAGGCAAAGTTTGAACTCTATAAACGCAGGAGAGGGAGATTCAGATTCAGAGGATGGCAATGGATATTGGGAGGTTATTTTGGTGTTTGTGGCACTCTTGGTAGGTCGTTGCTGGTCATGGGGCTCTTTTCTTGTCTAGTTGCCTCTTGGTTTGAGCTGTTGTGGTGCTGGGACACCGTTTCCTGTCATGCCTATGATGCTAATGCTCATGTGGGTGTGGTTGATGGGGGATGGTGCTGCTCTGGAGGTTTCAAGTTTCTAGATTCTAGAGGTGTTGTTTTTTTCTTTGGATGGAGTTGTGGTCCTCTATTGGCCCATTTTTTCTGGGATGTGTTGCTACCTAGTGTGCCTGGCCTCTTGTCTTCTTTGGCCTCATTGGTTGTTGGATGTTGTTTGTGATGGAGAGGAGTGCTCTGAGTGAGAAGAGGAGTGGGGCTCCTATTTTGAATTCTTCTGGTGATTCCAATGAGGAAGACTCATAATATGATGATGATGACATTGATTCATGGTTGGAGGCACTCCAAATTTATTTTTTACTCGGCTTGTTCGATGGGTCTTGTTGCCTATGCATTTCTAGAGGGGTTGGGTTGGAAGCTTTCTTGTGCTACTGCCTACCTCTGATTTTTGTTGATCCTTCTTGTACTTTTTTTGTGGCCATTCTACAACTGGTTGAGGGTTTTGGAAGCCTGGTGTTTTGTGGTGGATTCTCTTTTGGTTGGCTTGTTTGGTCAGCCAGTGATGCTTGTGTGGGGCTAGTCTTTTGGCCTCTATGCTTGCTTGTTGGGTTTGTTCTTTAGTGGTGTTTCTTGGTTGCCACTTTAATTGTTGTTGCTTTATTGTAGGTTCCCTATATGGGAATGCTCGTCCCACTTGGTGCGGGGGAGTCTCGTCCCTGTTCTTTTTTAATCCCTTTTTATGGGTTGTTCATATCTTTGGTGGTTTAATTTTGGGTCTAGTTGTGGGCTTGTTTGGTGTGGTTGCGGTCCCTTGTGGGATGTTGTCTAGGGAAATGGCTTATTTTGGGCTCAAACCAGTGTGTTGGGGCTGAAGTTGTGCTTTCTTGTTTGGCCATCTCCCTACTACTTCCTTGCATGGTGTCCTCTTGCCTTGGTGGACTTGTTTTGCTCCCCTTTGACCTAGTGTTGCCTTCTAGTTGCTCTTTTTCTAGGCTTGTGTTGGAATTTCGTGGGGTTTCCTCTACTGCTCTTGTCTTGGAGGATGTTTTGTTTAAGTTCCCCTTCTAGTGTATGTTGATGTTGAGGTTTGTTGGGGAAATTATTATTATTATTATTATTATTTTGGTTTTGGGTGATGCCTTTGGATGTTTTTTCAAAGGTTTTGGTGTGTGTGCTCTCTTTGTTGAGGGATGACTTGATCTTTAAGCTTGGTTTCTTGTATCCATAGATCTTCTAATGCCTAAGGCTGTTGCGAGTGCTTGTCCTACTGGAGTGATTTATTTTGGTTGGATTCTTCAGATGGTTTCTTCTCTAGAGGTGAAGTTTTCTCTTGTTGAGGTAGAGCCCACTCCTTTTGAGGTGGATTTGTTTGTTGTAGGTCCAATGGAAAGTCCTCTTCTCTTTTGCTTGCTCCTTTTGAGGTGAAGTTGGTTCCTTTAGAGGTGGAGCTGGTATGAGCAGGATTTGGGTTGCTTTGGTGGTTTGAGCTCTTGCATCTTCATCTCCTATAGAGGGGGCCTTGTCTTATGGAGGTGGAGTGTGGGATGGTTTTTCAAACTGGATGGAGTTGTAAGAAGGTTGCTACTTTTCATTCATCTATGTTTTTGGGTTTGAGGTCCTAGCCAAAACCTAATGATGGCTCTCTTTTGGTTTCATGGTCCCTAAGAAACCTAGTTAAGGGTTTAAGGTCCCTTCAAAACCTTTGGATTTAAGGTCCCAGGTAAAACCTATTTGTATTTGGTTGTGGGATTTAGGCCCCTGCTTGCTGATGGGTTGTGGTTGGGTTTACTGATTATTTTTCTTGCAACATCTTAACCTTGTATTGGGTTGTAAGTCCCAACAAAACCTTCTTGTAATGGGTTTCGGGTCCCATCAAAACTTGCTTTTCCTCATAAAAAACTAATATAATAGATGAAGTGTCTTACCTCTCCATTTGTTAATCCCTCAATCTAGAACCCTTTCTATAAATTGGTGGAAGGGATGATAGCATTCAATTCGTCCACTCCATTACATAATTAACCAATTCAATTTAATGATAATTCCCATTAAAGTGCATACTTCATCATAAAATCACTTATTGATTTCAATTTGTTGATTACAACTAATAGGACAGTGTTTAAACAGTCATAACTTATATGTCCCTTGGAAAAATTAAAAGAATTAATATGTTTTAGAAAGGTGGTAGAACAAGGAATAAGACTCAGAAAGGGTTTTCCTAAAATATTAAACACATGAGAGCAGTTTTCTCTGCAACTCAGTCCACTAGTTGATCTAGAACAACAATTTGATAATAGGATAATCTTACACTTATGCCTATATAAATGCATAACTTAACATTGATCTTAAAAGTCAATATTTTGATGATGAAAATCACTAGCATCCTCCTCTTAATAATAACATGCCAACCTTGCGCTTAAAATGTTTACAATATGATTTATAATTGCTACAAAATAATGATCTATCATGTAGCAAGAACAAAGAGCTAAATAAAGTTTTTAATTCTCTTCATAAAGATAAATAAATAAAGAACTAATAAAATTAAATAAAAAATAGTTTGATTCCATTATTTTCTTCTTGTGGTCTTGTGCTTGTAAAAAAAGTATTTTTTGTGGAAAATTGAATGGTCCAAGTGATTATTTTGGTTTAGCAGGTATGAACATTAGCTCTATATCTTTCTTGGTAACTAATGTGACCTCTTCCAACCTTGGGTTTAATTGGAAATATGGTTTATGTTTTTAAAAAAAATTAAAAAAATCAACTTGTGCTACCAACACAAGAATGAGAGGAAAGTCTTTATCTCCATAACCTTAAGGATATTCTAACACCACCTTACCTTTTTAAAGAAATTTCTTTCCCAATCGACCTCCAATGAAACAAAATATACAATGAAAATCACCTATGAATGGAAATATTTAAGCGTTTTACACATCATAAATATTGACTAGTAGAGTGAAGGCCACTATGAATGAACCTATGAAGTAGATGCAATGTTAGATGTTTATGGACAACAGGCCACTATCCTATTTTACCATTTACATACTTTAGTTAAGTAACAAAAATGTTTTTAAACTTGACACTTTCAATTCAAGGCCTAAATTAAAGCTAAAAGGAAGCATTTGGACTAGCCATGCATTTCCCTTTTAAAAAAAAGAGATCATGGCAAAAGAGGCTTGTAATAAAACAGGTTTGAAGAAAGAACATCTTATTCCCAAGCACTCAGTATTGCAGATGGATCCCAGTACCAAATTCTACTTTTTATAATGTTATGATGAATCATGTCATTCCTATAGCCTGGACTATTTGTTCAAATGACACTTGGATTTAATCAAACCCACATCAAAGATTTAAAAAGAGAAATCAATTTCAATGGAATCTTAAAATTGTGCTCTCAATTGTAACCCTTTACTTTATTTGCCAACATAATTAGTTAATGTACACAAAATTAAAAAAGAGAGTTGAGAAAACAACATTGGTTGAACTTTATTTCATAGCAACACAATCAACATAAAGTTCCACATCACTAAAATTGTAAGAAGACTTCAATATTTATTAGTAGCACTATCCAATTTATGTAAAAAAGATCTTATAGAATTGGTTGCTACTCTTCCTAGCACAAAGGATGCACTCCATGCCTCTAATGTCAAATGCATGAATAAATTGACAGGAGAAAATGCACCCTTAATGGATAGGCTTTTCACACATCTTGCACCTCCTTTCACCACATCTTGCACCTCCTTTTCACACATCACTAAAATTTAATGTTTTATTTAATATTAATTTTTTAAAATTTTTTCTATTATAACAATAATTAAAAAAAACATTAGTTGCATTTTCATTTAGTTTGGATCTATTTTGATAGAATGTTGGAATGCAAACAAATCAAACAAGTAACACATTCTTGTGTTAGATCTGACTCATGATCCAATGTTAATATGAGCTCCTCGGAGTATCTAATTAATCTAGATCTATATAAAAATATTTCATTTGAAAATATGTATATACAACATTCACAAAATAATGCAATTATAGGTTTTAGTCTTATTCACACACATATGCAACCTAACTACATGAGCCTAAGTGCTTGTGTGTAATTCCATCATGACAAGCTACCTCCACTTGCTAGAAACTTTTCACCAATGATACTATCTCTCTCTCTAGTATGAGAAAATGTCAAAAATTCATGATGCATTTATAAATTAGAACACATAATCAATCATCATCATTATAATCAATTTTCTTAATTACCCTTCAAGTAATAGTTAACATAACCAAATTGTCTTTTCTAATCACCTATTATTAGACAAGTAATATAGTAATTAAGTGATTAAGATAAGCTAATTAAAGGGGATGTGACAAAACCTTATAATCCAAGTCGATAGAATTTTTAAAGATAATTATATATAATTTACGATCTTTGCTATATATTTTTTGTAGACTAGAAAAAAGTCATGGTATAGTAGAAACTTTAAAAAAATTGTAAATTGATATGTATGCTATTGCATAAGTGTGAAGCCATTTAGTTGTGTATTTTTATTTTGATTATATATTTAATTATAGATGACAAGAGTAAAATTAGAAATAAAAGATTAAGTGAGCAATATGAAAATAATAAGTTTAGGTCTAAATCAAAACCAAATAGAAACCAATTAAGTGATTATTACATTTGTGATATTTAAACTAGATAAGGAGATTATGATGACATTAAATTGTTATGGTGACATTTATACTTAACCTAGAGTTAGATATAGTTAGTCATGAAATTTCTATGTTTATAATCATGTTAAATTAGTTAAAATTAAAATTGTTTGATTCTAAATTTATGTTATATTAAATCTCTTGGCATGTTTATGCTATTTGTCCTTTTAATAAGTTTAAATTTTGAATTGTAATGAATTAATTAGAAAATCTAAAACTAGAAGGGTGTATGTTTAATATTATGAGGTTTTACATGAAGATTGTTTGGTACATTAATAGAATAACCAATTGCTTTGTTTAATCCTGAAAGGTAAAATTATATATATTTCTTGAAATTATTATTATGTTTTTAAATAAATAAAATTTAATTGATAGTATATCATTGAAGTTGAACTCCAATAAGAATTCCATATTTAGGATTAAAATAAAATGGGGCTTGGTTATGAGGATTTTCAAAAAAATTAATTAATTCTACATTTAAAATTGTTAATTTTTTAATTGGGTCAAAACTCATTAATGGGATATATTATAGGGTTTCTAAAATTCAAATATGATGATTTTTTATAATTTGATTAATTCTATATAGATAGTATAGGGATACAACTAGAAATGGTAAACCTATAGATGGAGTTGGGAGAATAGGGAATTCATAATCTTCTCTATCAATATTAAAAATCTATCAATCTATTTGTAATCAATTCAATCATGAATTTTCCATACTGCTAAATATACTAGATATGATCAAATTTTCCAATTAGCTACACTATTCTTTATTATTTAGTTAATCAGTGATCTCTAATTAATTAACCATTTCTCTATCTATCCCAAATTAATAAAAAATAATCCATTTTCTTCCAAGTTATCCAAAATAAATAATATATATATATTTTTCCATTTATTTCAAATAAATATAAATAAAAAGTTGAATTATTCACATGGTCATCTATAATTATTAAATAAAAATATTTCATAACCAAGGCATGGCAATCCAATGTCAAACCTTCTACTATAAAATTGCATGTCAATCCAATGTCAAACTTTCTATAACTAGATAGACCAATCATCCTAGCCATCACCTTAACCACCATTTCACATAATAACCTTAATTATCTTTAATCATCATAGCCATCATGTTGAATCACCTTAACCATCATTTCACTTGAGGCATCCCTAGCCTAATCTATCCACCAATATAATCTATTAGAGCATCCCATTTTATTTTCTTTGAAATTTCATTATTTCTTTTAGTCACAATATCATTTTAAATAGATGAAAAATATAGACACCTAAACTTAATACTCATCATATACCAATCTCATTCATAATTATTTTATCATAGTGCTAAATATACCATATTATCATATTCTCCAATTAGCTAAATTAATCTTTATTATTTAGTTAGTGATCTTTAATTAATTAACCATATTATCATACTCTCCAATTAGCTAAATTAATATTTATTATTTAGTTAATTAGAAATATTTAATTAATTAACCATTTCTTTATTGATCCAAAATTAATTAAAATTAATCCACTCTTTTTTATCTAAAATAAATAAAATAAAATCCACTTTATCCATCTATTTCAAATAAATAAAAATAAATTAATCTTTATTATTTAGTTAAGGGCGGGTGCATGAAGTTGGTCGCACTTTTGTGGCCAAATGGGAATTTTTTTTGGAAAGACATAACGCAAGCGTGTTATGTGATTTTAAAAGAAAAAAAAGAAGTGAAATTTGTATCATTTGCTTTTTATTGTTTCTCAGCTACCTTTAGGCCAAAACCCTCACTTTTTAACTAGTTCTAGGAGGAAATATTTCTACAACTTTTCATCAAGCAGGTTGTTTAAATATGGTGCCGCGATGATGAAGAGATCTGAGGAGGTAGTATTGTTTGCTATTTGTTTTGAATTTGTTAGTTTGAAATTGATTTTGTTTGTTTTAGGTTATATTTGATTTTTTAAAAAAATTTGTAGGAAATCTTGCAAATCCTCAACAAGAAGAGGAGGCAAATCCTCAACAACAAAATCCTCAACAAAATTAACCTCAACAATAAAATCAACCTCCCCCACCATTCTCGCAATTCCCTCCTGGCACTCAAGAAAATTTGAGTGAAATTGAGAACAATAGAAAACAACTTGAGGATCTTATCAGTAGGTTGAGTGATCCAAATGCTTCAACCACAAGAAGAATGCTTCTAGTAAATTCATTGAAAGACATGTTAAAAAATGTAGATGCAATCACCCAACAAATATCTGGATGGCAAGATAGGAGGCAGACAGCTAGGGCATATTATGGAGACAAATTATCATATAAACAAGTAAAAGATTTAAAAATTACTAAAGGTGATTTGTGCTTTCTATTCATTGACCCTAAAACAAATCAAAATCTTACCCTCAATGCAAATAGGTTTCCTATTCATTGGTGCCACCACCAAGAGATTAGGAACCATTTTTATGATAGGTGGTACTTGGTCTTTGATTACCCACCATGCAACAATTGTAAAGTCCCCCAATATTTTCTTAGGAAGCTATACAATGAGTTTGTATTGAACCAAATCCAAATTATTTTGATATGAGGGAGTTCGAGGTGGGGGAGTGGAAGCCTTGAATGAGCCCGATTAACACAGTAGGATCACTGACAAGGAGGCGACCTCGCTAGGAGCCTAGAGTGAGCAGTGTATTTTTGTCATTGTGAAGGAAGTGCCAACATAGAGACATTACTTGAGGCAATCTGTGACGGTGTCATCCATCACATTAGCCCTATTGTACAGCGCCATCCAGGGGAGTTTTCAGGTGGTGGCCTTCAAACCCATGTGTGTCAATCTTGCGGGGCGACTTGTTCATATGACCCTACCAACACTCAAGAGGGTGCTACACAGGATCCATATGCTACTACACAACCTAATCCATATGCATCTACGGGGATGGAGAGGACAATTGAAATTTTGCATGATGCATATGGCATTGACACTCAGGTAAAATTCAACATGTTCATTGAATTTAATTTATTAAATTTTGATTGTGAAATGAAATATTAACTAATTTAGTTTTACTATTTTAATAAAATTGCAGGGTCACAGTGTAGAGATTGGATACACTAGTCATCCACCTACTTATTTTTACAGTACACCTATCGGTGGGGTATGTAAAGTTAGTAAACAATTATAAATTTATTACATGTGTTAATAGCATTGTTTCACGAATGGTATTTTAATATGTGATTTTTGATGTTGAATAGGGTATTGTTGGAGGTTTCAAGGAAACACCTCCGAGTGCCAATAGATTTGATCAAACGTTCACGGAGATAATATAGAATTTAAAGAGAACTTAAGTAATGAATTCTAAGTTTAATAGATGTTAGTTTATATTCATATTGTTGGTTACGTTGCATTAAACATCATTCAAACTCAAAGCATTACTTCAAATTCAATAACTAATAATCATAAATATATTTGTTTAATACTTGTACTCAAAATTTTGTTCATTAGATCTCATACATTATAAGTCATCACATGGATCACTATTGTAACTTTTTTGTGATTGAATAATTTGTTGTTTTATTTTCAGATGTTGGTGACAAAAACACCGCCAAACATTATTGGGGCAATGGATATTGGTGTTTCCTCTGCTATACAATCCTCGATGGCTCGATGGGGGAGGTATGAGGAAAATTACTAATTCGATTCCATTCATTGTTATAGATATGAACTAGTTCTGAAGTGAAAAATCAAACCATTATTGATTAAGTAGTTTTATTCTATTTGGATGGTTTATATAGGGCTTAGTACGCTTTGTTGTCGTCATGCAAAATATTTCCATTGAGGAGAGTGATTGTCAGATGGCTGTAAGTGATTAAATTTTGTTAAATATATTATTTTTTATAATATAATTTATATATATTAATGTCTTTACTTCTTATTGTAGCAGTTGAAACTTGACCAGGAGCTAAACACTAGGAGGAGGAGCAGGAGGCACTCCTCAATAGAAATGGTGTGGAACTTGTCGCCATCAGTTACTTGAGTAAGGAAAAGAAAATTGTATTTGAACTAGAGCATGGAAAGAAATGAATTTTGAATGCCGCGAATCCCTTTTGTTGGCAATGCCTACATGGCAATTTTATTTTATATTTTGTAGTGGTTTTATTTGACATTGTATGCCTATGGCATTCTCATAAGCCTACTGGCTATTTTGTAACTATATTTTATACTTATATCAACATATATTATTTGATGTATCGTTACATGGCTATTTGCTTAATACAAATCTTTTGATGATGGTGTCCATATTTGCATTATAAATTCATGAGTTCAGCCAGATATGAGTTACATGTATTCAAGTGTATACTTTACAACTTACTGTACATATACTTTTGAATTAGATTATTGTCGAAAAGTGTGAAATTTTTGTATTTGGAAGTCAAATGTAAGCCAATTTTGCGGTGCAGTTCTTGCATACTTTCAATCTTATATGGACTTTTATTTCCTTCCCTAGCACATATTGTGAATATTTCTCATTTGGTGTAGAAGAGCCGATTCATTTTTGAACCACTCGCCAACGAGATTAGCAATGGACTTTGGTAGAACTACTCCATGCTTCTCTTGTCCTAGACCATAAAAGGGATTGAAAAATTAATTTGTTCACAATGATAGTGGTTAGATGAGAATTTATATAACCATGCCTATTTTGAACTTAGCATCCTATCTTGCATCAGCAAGAGCAAGATGTTGCATAAGGAGTGTTCAGGTTTGATAGGCCTTCTCTTCCCTAAAAAGGAGGAGGCTTGCATCTTAATTTTGAACAAAATTTTAAACAAACATTTTGCCTAAAGCTTCAAAACCAGAGATGACATATTTAGCTGAGACTCTATTTTGAAAATTATCAATCGCGTTCAAACTCTAAAAGGAATTCTCCCTTGGCTCAAACTTTACCCTTTTTCCCAAGGAAAGAAATTGCAACAAGTTGCATGTGATTTATCTTATTTCTTTCTCACAGTTCCTGGTCAATCATTCATGGCTTAGGATAGTTCCGTTCCAAGGCAAGGAAACCCAAAAAATCATTGAGATTCTTCTACGATCTACAAGAAAAAGGTTTTGGCTCTTTCACAATGTAAATAATTATGTAACATTGTTTTCTTGTTTGCCTTCCACACAGAAAAATGTTCACACTTTTCAGATTGATCAATGATCAATAATGGCTAATTGAAAACACTTGATATTTTTATGTTTGAACTTTAATTTATAATTTTGTATCATGACATTCGAGTACATCACTAATATTTTAATATTTCACTATGAAAGTGGTGGTGTATTTTTGCTATGTTTTTTGACTATTAATATGTTGGTGTATTTTGAACTTGATTACTGCTACAAATATGTCTATATTTCTAATTTTTATATGTTTTTGTATTACCGAACCCAAAACGAACCCAAACCCCCCAAAAAAAATTCCCAAACCGGCAAACCGGGTTCTCAAACCCGATCCTGAACCCAAAACCGAACCAGTAACTTAGTAAAAAATAGATTTTTGTAGTTTATATTCATAGCGTTGATTACATTGCATTGCACATCTTTCAAACTGAAATCATTGCTTCACATTTCATAACTAATAACTAGATGCTGAAAGATGAAAAAATTTCAATTACAATATAGTTTTTACAAAGTCAACCTAAGCAGTTATGCAATTACTTCACATTGCATAACTAATAACTAGGAGCAGCTGCCAATTTCATTTGGTTGTCATGGCATTCTATGAGACCACATTTCTTTGAGGCATTTTTTTCAAGCAGTTCAGCGCATACATCTGCTCTACACATTTTTCATACATGTCTGCAAAGCATTTTGTCAAAATAGTTCAGAAGTGTTGCCTTGTTGCTTATGGTAGAAAGCCTAAAACAAGTTCTTCGAGATAAGCTATGGATGGCGGAAAAAATCTATCAAAAAGCATAATGGTAAAGCAATATCATAGACAAGGCGGTGAACTCTTTGAAAAATGCCTCAAAATAGTCATGACTGTCGGAATGCCATGACAAGCATTTGATTGTCATGGCATTCCATCGGTCATGAGACACTCATTTTCTTTGAGCATTTTTTTCGAGAGTTCGCGCCTTGTCTATGTAACATTTTCATACGTAATACATCGAAAGCATTTAGCCAAGCGGTTCATTTCGCTATGGCATGGCTAAGCCTAAAATAAGCTTTCAAAATAGCTATGGATGCTTAGAAAAAATCTATCATATCATAATAGTAAGCAATAGCACAGACAAGGGAATGAACTGTTTGAAAAAAATGCCTTAAAGAAATGTGGTCTCATGGTGGTGGAATGCCATGACAAGCAAATTGTTGTGGATTGTCATGGAATTCCATCACCATGAACCCCTTCTTCGAGAATATTCAAGCAATTCGTACTGTCTATCGCATTTATCATATGTTTGCAAAGCATTTTTTATCAAGGTTAACTTCCTTGTTGCTATGGTAAAGCCTAAAATAGGTGCTTCAAAAAGCTATGGACCTGAAGTGGAAAAAATCTATCAAAGCATACTATTAAGCAATAGCATAGAAAATGAAGCAAACTATTTGAAAAAATCCTCAAAGAAATGGGTCTCCGATGGTGATGGAATGCCATGACGTCCATAACATTTGCTTGTCATGGCATTCGTCATGCCATTCCATCACCATGAAAGAACATTTCTTTGAGGCATTTTTTCAAAGAGTTCACTTCCTTGTCTATGCTAACACATTTTTCATACATGTCTATCAAAGCATTTTATCAAGCAGTTCATTGCCTTGCTGCTATGGCTAAAAGCCTAAAACAGGTGCTTTTGAACAAGCTATGGATGCTTAGAAAAAATCTATCATAGCATAATAGTAAGCAATAGCATAGACAAGGGAATGAACTGTTTGAAAAAATTTCCTCAAATAAATGTGGTATCATGGTGGTGGAATGCCATGACAAGCAAATTGTTGTGGATTGTCATGGCATTCCATCACCATGAGACCACACTTCTTTGAGGCATTTTTTCAAATAGTTCGCTGCCTTGTCTATGCTACTACATTTATCATGTACATGTTTACCAAAGAATTTTATCAAATAGTTTGCTTCCTTGTTGCTATGGCTAAAAGCCTAAAATAGGTGCTTCCAAAAAAGCTATGGATGCAAGTAGAAAAAATCTATCAAAGCATACTAATAAGCAATAGCATAGAAAAGGTAGCAAACTATTTGAAAAAAAGCCTCAAAGAAATGTGGTCTCAATTGTGATGGAATGCCATGACAATCCATAGCAATTTGCTTGTCATGGCATTTTTCATGCCATTCCATCACCATGAAACCACATTTCTCTTAGGAATTTTTTCAAAGAGTTCACTGCCTTGTCTATGCTAACACATTTTTCATACATGTCTATCAAAGCATTTTATCAAACAGTTCATTGCCTTGCTGCTATGGCTAAAAGCCTAAAACAGGTGCCTTCGAAAGAGCTATGGATGCTTAGAAAAAATCTATCATAGCATAATAGTAAGCAAGAAGCTGATGCAATACAAAGATTGCCAAAACAATCAACAACTCAGGGGACTCTTGTCCCAAACTCATCTTGGAGAAGATCACACAAAATTTCAATATTTCATCAGAAATCTACTTTTCATCCAATCAAATTATCTTATCATTCATCATTCATCCTTCGACAAATCTATATTCCAATTGACTCATTCAAAGCAAAAAACCATTTTAGAAAACTTTGATTCAATCAATTAGATCAACATGCATTTAAAAAACACTATTTTCAACAAGGCACTCTTCCATTCAATCAATTCATTCAACTTGTCCCAAATAGTCAATCCATCATTACAATTGGCTTTCAGACTTTTACCAGACCATCAAGCACTGTGAACATCATTATTACAACTGATACAAATCAGGAACTTGCTCTCTTAACTTTTTTCTGACTGAACTTACAATTTCATGTATTATTTTACACCAAGTCTCCTCACTATCCAACTGTCAAAACAACATATATCACTTCTAAACCTTGTCCAAGACTCCATACATCCCTGAAACCATCACTTAGACAACATTATCCCAAAATCAACTCACCAATCACTGTTAGGTCAGACTTATATTCTCTGAGTAGTCAAGGCACTACTTCTCAATGAGACATTCATGCCCTAAATCAGGTAAACCAAACACACTAGTTTCAAAACCCAAGATCCAAAATAATTTTAGAGACCTCTTAATGCCCATGTCCTCATATCAAAAACTCAGAATAACTTATATTGAAGAAATAAGCAGTTTTTAGTCTAAACGCTATAAAAAAGGCTACTAAAATGGGCTTGATTTTCAAAGAAGACCCCTTTCAAACATTCCCAAAACTCTTAAAACCTCAAAACAGTCATTATACATAACACAAAACTCCCAATTTATCCATTTTCAGAGATTAAAAGACTCCTTTTTATAGTATATTGACAAACCCTTGTTTATAGGGTGAAAAACTCAAAAATCAATGAAGGTTTCCTGTATAGGCTACATGCAAACCTCAAAACCTCCGGCCAACCATTGGAACATGTCAGAATACATTTGAAAAGGCATTTGGAAACATCTTCTAACCCATGCACTTGTTCTTTGTCCACTATCATGCTGGAAACTGTTCATTTTGACTAGAAAACTCAGAATTTCCTATGTAGCAGCAGCTCCTTCAAGGTATTCTTGCTTTTTCCTCCACTCAAAAACATCAAAACATAACAAATAACCTATCCCTAACCTACTCCACCAATCTACCTGACCTACATTGGTGGAGTAGTGTGGAAATGCCTTATAAGACTCAAAACTCAATGCACATGATTTCAGACCGAGCCATAAGAAGAATGCTCAACAAACATTAAATTTAATGGATTCCTTCCCAAATGGATGCAAAAAAATGGTGATTCCCCAACCTACTAGAAAAAAACTAAATTTGAACCCTAAACTCTTGCACAATCCATACAAGTTAAGAAACAACTGAAAACACAGAAAATAAGCTAAAATAGGGAACTCTTTGTTAATTTAATTCTTCCAAAATACAATGATCTATTTGATCGACCTTTACAATACTTTTAAAGAAGTTTCCAACCATCAAATACCTCTTCATCTTCCTTGAACGACCTATGACTCATCCTCTTCCTTGATTTTCTTGTTTTGTCTCTTCACATTCTTTCTTTTTCTCTCTTTTACATATTTAGCATTTTGACAATATTACACTTTGTATTTTTTCATGCCTTGATTACATTTAATTTTTGCATTACATGGACTTAAATACATTTTTGACAACTTATCCTTTTGAAGGTATTACATGACCTAGGTGTTCCTACACCACAAGCTATGGTCTCATGTTTTTTTTCACATCAACGTGATTTGATTCTCATTTTTTTCACGTGAAAATCAACTTGAACCAGATTTTGTATTATGGAGCTATATTAAGTTGCCACTTCAAAAACCAATGTAACAATGATACAAAATAATGTTTGAGACTACAATAAGGCATCAAAATGGCTAGTGTACTAAACAAATTCTTATCATTTACGAACAATGTTGATAACTCTATTCAATTGGTAACTCTACTTAGTTGGCTTCTTTTTTCAAAATCATACAAATTGAACCCTAGCATCAATAGACTTTGTATATCAAGCTTCCAAAATTCAAGTTACATCAGACCCATATCACTGAGAAACAGCTTGAACAATAGGAGGAATGGCCTATTTCAACATACTACACTCAATCCGGTTGAATGTAGCTCAAAGTGATTCTGTGTGTTTGGGTGTGAAAGAGGACCATGCCTAACGTAAACATGCCTACTCAAATGCATTGGAACAATCCATTTGGTCACACGAGTTGCAAAAAAAAATTGCACCACCATGCAATTTTCCACTGCTTGCATTTGACACTTTTTCCATCAACTAAAAATTGGACACCATGGGAAAACCACTTTGAGATAATGAAAACCGAGAGAGGTTATTGTAGAGGGGCCCAACATGATCTCATAGGATTAGACAAGAAGTTTATAAGCATCATGGTGTTCGAGTAACCTCATGCTGAAGTTTGCAGCCATTTTTCCCTTTGGGCCCTTAAGGGATCGATCTAGTTGAATGTAGCTCAAAGTGATTCCGCGTGTCTAGGTGCGAAAGAGGACCATGCCTAGTGTAAAAATTCTTATTCAGATGCATTGGAATAGTCTGTTTGGTCACACGAGTTGCATAATGAAAATTGCACCACTTTGCAACTTTCCATTGCTTCCATTTGACACTTTTTCCATCAACTAAAAACTAGAGACTACGAAAAAATCACTCTGAGATAACGAAAACTGAGAGAGGTTATTGTAGAGGGGCCCAACATGATCCCATAGGATCATTCAAAAAGTTTCTAAGGGTCACAGTGTTTGAGTAACCTCATGTTGAAGTTTGCAGCCATTTTGCCCTTTAGACACTTAAGGGATCAATCCGGTTGAACGTAGCTCAGAACGATTCCGCATGTTTGGGTGTGAAAGAGGACCATTCCTAGTGTAAACATGCCTATTCAGACATGTTAGAAAATTTTATTTGGTCACATGAGTTGTAGAATGAAAGTTGCACCACTTTGCAACTTTCCACTGCTTCCATTTAACACTTTTTCCATCAACTGAAAACTGGACACTACAAAACAACCACTCTGAGATAATGAAAGCTGAGAGAGGTTATTGTAGAGGGGCCCAACATGATCCCATAGGATTAGACGAGAAGTTTCTAAGGGTCATAGTGTCCGAGTAACCTCATACTGAAGTTGGAAACTATTTTTCCCTTTGGACCCTTAAGGGATTGATCCGGTTGAACGTAGCTCAGAGCGATTTCGCGTGTTTGGGTGCGCAAGAGGACCATTCCTAGTGTAAAAATTCCTATTCAGATGTGTTGGAATAGTCTGTTTGGTCACACGAATTGTGAAATAAAATTTGCACCACTTTGCAACTTTCCACTGCTTCCATTTGACACTTTTTCCATCAACTAAAAACTGGACACTATAAAAAAACCACCATGAGATAACAAGAACTGGGAAAGGTTGTTGTAGAGGGGCCCAACATGATCCCATAGGATCAGATGAGAAGTTTCTAAGCATCACATTGTCCAAGTAACCTCATGCTGAAGTTTGCAACCATTTTTCCCTTTGGACCCTTAAGGGATCGATTCGGTTGAAAGTAGCTCAAAGCGATTCCGCATGTTTGGGTTCAAAAGATGACCATTCCTAGTGTAAAAATTCCTATTTAGAAGCGTTGGAACAATCCATTTGGTCAAATGAGTGAGAGAACGAAAGTTGCACGACTTTACAACTTTTCACAAGGCAAAAAGACACCTAACTTTCAAATCTTGCTTCCAAAATTTTACTAGACTTTGGTACACTTTATTCATCTTTATTTTGACATGAAAAAAACTGAAACACCTTCTTACAACACTGTTTAATCAGATTTCACAATTACTTGCACTAGAAGACCAAATTTGCTTGCAAGTGCTAAAAAACTAAATCGGGTGTAACATGCAAACCACAATGAATCTTTACAGGATAAATACATTTTAGGGTACCCATTTTTTCCATTAAAAACATATATCATTTTTAGATACACTTATTTTGGAACACATTCCTGCTGTCCCAACTTCTTTGCTTCTAAAGAGATAAAAACGTTAGAAAATAGAGCCTTTTGGAATTTTTTCAAAAGTATGATTGCCAACATCATCTTGACATATTGATGTAAATGATGTAAATGACTCCATACCTAAACTATGATTGCAAATTTTAAAGTATGATTGCAACTTTTGACATATTGATGTAAATGACTCCATACCTAAACTAGTGACCTTATGATGGCCTCATTACATCATCTTGACCCTTATATTATGAATTTACATACATTTTTAAATTTAGGCCATTCAAGTCTTCATTACACCAAATTGACAACATGCTAACATGACATTGCAACCTCATATCCTACCAACCTAGATTGACTTAAAACACTTCCTAATGGTCCTTGTGACCTTATTACAACATTCTTCATGGACTACAAATCAAAATTTACCACTTGACCACCTTGTGGTCTTGATTGTCCTTGGAACTCTTGCACCATAAACACCCTACTATAACCCTAATCCACTGATCTTCAAGCCTAATTCTTCACAATTGGTCTTACCCACATTGTCATAAGCATCGATTAGATTCTTCACAATAGTGTTTTCACTTGATGCATTCGATGTTCTCAACCCAAGAGTCTTCATGATGTTTCTGTACTTTAAACCCCACATCATTTGAACAAATAGTTGACATCTTGGGTCTCATTTATCCTTTCAAATAACATTTTCCAAATATTATCAGCATATCTTCTACAAGTGCATTATGGAATCTTACCTTCCATGTGCTGCAAAATATCCTCATCAATATTAATCAAAAACTTTGGCTTTCTACGCAAAATTATAGGTAGTGTTCTCTTAGGTACATACATATCAACATTAGCAATTTCATCAATATTGAATTGAGGTGGAGCTAGATTGCATACCTTCGATCGAGGTGGAATAGAAGACATGCAGCAGTTCACATGAGGATGATGGCATACCTTGTTAGATCAACTCGGTGATGATACTCTCAACTTTAGATGTGGTGGATGAGTGTCAACCCATGAGTCACTTGTCGCGATGGTGTCCCTCCATATTCACTTGTGCTTAATGGTGTCGCCATTATTCGCGTGGTAGGGTGTGTCTCCAACTTCTGATATCATCTCCCCTAGCATGACTCTTCTGCATTCGTGCCCTTTGTGCTGCCAACTTATTTTCTCTTTTTGACAGTTGAGGTTCCTCTTCAACTGGCTTGTTTTCATCAATCGTTCCCAATTTTTGCTTTTCACGATATTCCCTCGTCCATTTTTTCTCTTTATCTCTGATGGCTTGGAGCTGATCATCTGTTAGTTTTTTCCTTTTAACAGTTCATTTCTTTGGCATGACGAATAATTTTACCTGTGCAAAAAGTGTTAAGTTGTCAAATTAACTAATTGAAATCTTTCGAAGCATAACTCAATGAAAGCTTTGGAAGCATACACAAAGAAAGTCAATGAAAGCTGGTTTGTATAGTTGTTTGAAAAAATAACTCAATGAAAGCTTTGGAAGCATATAGAAAGAAATTCAATTGTTAAATTTAACAAAATTTCTCAAAGAGATGTGGTTTAAAAATGTAACAGGAAAGTGTATCGAATTGTGTGATTTAAAATGTCCATTGACAACGTAAGGTTGTAACATGACAAACTGGTGTAGGAGCACCTAGGTCATGAAATTCCTTCAAAAGGCTAATTTGTTCAATTTGTAATGTTCAAATAAATATGATGAGTGAAGGTCATGAAATGATGAATTTCAATGTGTTTGCACCATGAAATAGGTCACTAGGTGATATTATTGAAAAAGTTGCTTTTTATAACAAAAGATTATGGAATTATTGTAAAATGTACTACAAAGCGAGGAAGGTGAAGAGTCTTTTGTGGAAGGAAGGATGGGTTGATGAAGAGGCAGTTATTTCAACCGATTTAGACACCTTTAAAAATAATTGTAAGCTCGAGAAAGAAAGATCTTCTATCCCAAAAATCCATAAAAATCAATAAGAAAACCTCTGCTCAGTTATTTTGGAAACCTTTTATATTCCTTGTTTTTAGGTTGCATAGTGATTCAAGCATGTTCTAAGATTTGATTCTTGTCAGGGAAAGAGACTTCTTTCATTCTTGAAAGTTGTAGGAATTGTAATTCAAATAATCAATCTAATTTGAACTTAGTTTCCTAAGTCTTAGTCTGTGGTTTCCTTAGAATTGTTTTGAGAGTCTAAAAAGTGATTCTTATCCATTCCACCGATGTAGGGCTAGTAGGTCAATGGAATGGATCATACTTAGTGTCTTTTTAATGTGAATATGTGTGTGGCAGGGGTAAATAGAAATAAGAAGTCGGGATACTATTGCATGAACAAAATTCTGAATTTTCTCATTCAAAAAAATGGTGTTTTCAAGTAGGGTTTGATGAAACAACATATAGAGGAGCTTAGAAATGATTTCAAAATAATTTGCAGACATAATGAAGCATGTTCAATTGTTGGGTGGAGTAGTAGAGGTTTTTCAAATGTTTCATTAAAGAAACCCTCATGGTTGGTGTGTTTTCACCCTATAATCAAATGTTTACTAATTTTGTGTATTGATGGGCATTTCCCATCTTGAAACTTGTTTATTTGTTAGTTTCTACACATGGCCTAAGACTATTTGTAGGTTTGGTGGATTAGTGAGTAGTTCTATGATGACTTGCTTTGATAAATTGACCTATTTAAGGGCTTTTACCAGTAGACAACATGTTGGTTCTACTTTGTTTTGTGAAATAAGTGTATAAAATTTTATAGTATGTTGAAAAGGATCAAAATAGGCCTGAGAATCTGTATTGGGATTGTGTATTTATGCTTTATGATAGAAAATGAATCATTCGATTAGATGTAATGTTGGCCTACTAGAGATATTTGGCATTGTTTGCTAAAAATAGAGAATGTGTAGAAATAGTGAAAGGAATGTTGTTAAATGCCTGGGAGCAGTCTCATTTGTGATGCCATAGTTGTGTCTATGCTTGGTAATGTTTTGAAGGTAGATTGTGAAATATTTGATGATTTGGGCATATGTTTCCAATATATGGCAATGGTTTCTTGAATGCAAAGTAGTCAGAGTGTGTCTATATTGATATATTGGAATATTACAATCAAAACATGATGAAATTGGTATCTTAAAGGTCTGGTGACAATGTTAAACTAATGTTGATTGTTGTTGTTACAAATGGTGTTTAAGTGAAGATAGGATGATGGATGTGTTGATTTGAGCAAAGATATCTTAAATGGTTGGGATGGTGTTTGATTGCAGGTCTAAGGAATAGAGGTGTTTGATTGTTTTTGCCTTGAAGGGGTAAGTTAAGTTGATGAGTGATTGTTGTATTGTTTATGACAAGAACAAAAGTTGAGATTGATTCTCAAAAATGGTTTTATATGGAGATGGTGAATTGTCTTTTGATAGCCTTACCTGTAAAGTAAAATCAATGGATTTTGGTTGAATGAAAAGTAGTTTTAGTTGACAAAGTTTGTATAAATTGATCTTTTACTCTTTATTGATTTTGGAAGGAAGTTCCCTAAAGAAATGATGTTGTTGAGTGGCTTGGCAATCTGATATTGCATCACAAAAAAAACAATTTGATCAACATGGAATAAGCTAAACAACAAAAATGAAAGCAAGCCATAATAGAATGAAAGAAATGTACAAAGATTTCACATACCTAAAAAGAAAGTTTCAAATAGAGGTTCTGATTATGCTTTTGCTTCTTCCTTCCTCCAAACTCTCGAAATTTGGATTCTTGAAAGCTTGTTCCCCTCAAATTTCAATTGTATATCAATTATCACTATAATTCAAACTTGAATTGATATTATATGCCTCTCAACGTGAAAACTCTGCTATTTCATTCAAAGGTGATGGAAAGAACATTCAAAAGGTGATGGAATCTCAAAATCATGCATGCACACTTCACTCAATCACCAAAAAGCTAATTTTTG